>OX380352.1:10913927-10956254 GCA_947425015.1 Pterostichus niger | reverse complement strand
TACTTATGTAAATCTCAATATTTTAAAATAAGTAATTGCTTAAATAATATAATAACAAAACAAAGTATTAATGAGTGTAAATACCATAAATTACAAATTGATAATACCCTTGAACAAATTCATAATACGAATGAACTAATTATAATTAGTCCTAATAAACAACAAATAGAAATAAATTGTAAAGATCAAAATATTTATGAAGAAATTCAAGGAATTTATAAAATGAAAATTAATAAATATATATATATATATATATAAATTAAATACGTAGGAAAAAAGTATTTAATAAAAATAAATTTTATTTTTACAAATTTTTACAATATATGTTTATTTGACAAAGTTACAGCTTAGAATGTCGAAGAGAGCTGACTAATTACACATTATTATGCTTATATACTAATACAATGAGTAATATAATATAAACATTGATAATAAAATGTCAAGTGACGCATATTGATTATCAAATGTCAACCAGATATAAGTATTAATCATAATTAATATTATAAGGAAATTAAAATAAGGGTACCTTACATAATTCCTCCCCTGCAAGATTTCATTATAATATTTATTTAATGCTAAGGGTGAGAGTTCCACTTCTTCCTCTTTATTCTTATTATTTTTCCAATATCTTACATACTTCATAATTAATTTCTTAATTAATATTAATATTAATATACTTATCACTATGTATATAATATAAAAATGATGATTATTATTTTCTATATTTATTGGATGTATTTTTGACAATTGTTTAAAATTATCTTGATATTTTTGAATTTTATTTAAATTTAAAGTACCATTAATTTCAATTTGATTTTTATAAGGATTTATATTTTTAAATTGTAGTTCTTTATTATTTTGATTAATAATATTAAATATATTTTTATTTATTTGACAATCTTTATTAATTTTCATTTTATAAATTCCTTGAATTTCTTCATAAATATTTTGATCTTTACAATTTATTTCTATTTGTTGTTTATTAGGACTAATTATAATTAGTTCATTCGTATTATGAATTTGTTCAAGGGTATTATCAATTTGTAATTTATGGTATTTACACTCATTAATACTTTGTTTTGTTATTATATTATTTAAGCAATTACTTATTTTAAAATATTGAGATTTACATAAGTATATATTATTCATAACTACACATTCATTAATAACAAAGTGATTATTCTCTTCTTTAAAATACAACACCTGTTGCTCATTTATTAAAATTAATTTGTCATTATTATAAGTTGGGATTGGAGTAAATTGATAAATAGGATATATTTTACTTGAAAATACGGGTAGTATTATTATAAAATGTATAATTTTATTTTCAAAATTACAATGTGTTTGAATTAACTCATTAAAATTCCATATTTCTTTATCTTGGCTTAACTGTCTTAAATTATCCATTGTCATAATATTTGGGTCTAATTTATGTAGAGAACAGAATGTTAAACTATTTCCTACTTGTTTAACCAAGTTATTTAAATTTGTTATAAGTGCGTTTATTTCTTGAATTTGTATTCTTACTTCCATTAAACTTTCCCAGTTTACTCTATTTTTTAATATTCTTGTTATCATTTCTAAACTTTTCTTAAGATTTTCTTCATTATGTTCTATTTTTCCTAATTGTGAATTAAAATGATTAGTTATATTTTTAATATATTTAAAATTTTGTAAATTCTGATTTTGTGTTGTGTTTTGATTTTGTTTAATTTGTTCGAACATTTTCATATATTTTTCATCATCTGAAGAATCTAAATTTCCTGATATACTTTTTATTATACTACCTAATCCATTAATTAAACCTCTTTTCATTCTTTTCTCAGAAGAAAACAATTTTTGTATTTGTTCATTTAATTCATTATAATTATATTCCAATATATTAATTTGATTAAAAAGTAAATTTTTATATTCAAGTACTTTATTAATTATTTGATCTCGGGCATTACTTAATTTTAAAAATTCTGAATATATAGAACTTATATTATAATTAAAATATATTATCTTATCTATTTCCTTAATTTTACATTTTCCTAACTCGACCAAATGGAATCCATTGTTATTTGAGATGTTCTTCACTTGGGCAGAGACAATAGTTCTAAAATCAAATTTTAATTTTATCTAATTTAAATTTTCGAATATATCTTTTATCTTTTATTTCTACTGTTCCTAGTATGGGGTTATATTTTTCTACTGTAACATTTTTAAATATAGGTTTTTTATATTTATGTAATAATCTATGATTTTGTTTAACATAAACTTTTTCTGGTAATATTAGAGGTAACTCATTTTCTTTTGTTCTTTTTGTTTTTTCCTTATCAATTATCTTGTTTATTTTTTCATTTACTTGAGATTTATTAATAAAATAATCGTTTAGAATTTCTTTAGAATTTTGTTTTTGAAAATATTCATTTTGTTTATTTTGTCCAAAAAGAATTTCACAAGGAGTCATTTTTGTTATAGAATGTTTAGTATTGTTATAAGCCGTTATCGCTTCGTTTATAATGTATTGTAAATCTTTATTTTTATTTGTTGAATGTAATATTCGGAGATGTTCTATTAACACTGAATGAAATCTTTCTATTGCGTTTGATTTTGGATTTGCAATACTAATTAAATGTAATTTTATATCGTGATTATTACAGTAATTTTTTACTAAAGCATTATTAAATTCTAAACCATGATATGCAATAATTATATTTGGTTTTTTGTAAGTTTTTACAAAATCTTTAATTATTAACATTGTTTCTTTTCCTGTTTTATTAAAAGTAGGATGAATAAACCCAAATTTAGAAAATTGATCAAATATAGTAATAAAATATTGTTTATTTAATGTAAATAAATCTATATTTATAATTTCAAAAGGAGTTTTAGGTGTGGGGGTCAAATTATCATTTAATTGTATAGGATGTCGATCATATTTATTTTCTTTACATATTTTACAATGGTTAATCATTTCTGTAATATCTTTAATCATGTTTGGCCAAAAGTATTTTTCTTTAAGTTCATTATAAGTCGCCATTATTCCTCTATGATTTAAGTATCCATTATGATTATTAAAAATTATTTGAGTTTGTTCGTCTTCATTTTCAACATCTTCTACTAATTTATTGCATTTCACTAAATTTACTGTATTAAATTCGAATTTGTTTTGTATAACTAAATTCAATATTTGTTCATATTGTTTAGGAATTAAAATTAAATATTTAATTTTTGGTACTATATAATTTTTTAATATTTTTAATAATTGTTCTTCTTTTTTATCTACATTAATATTAATAATAAATCTTTGTTTTTGATTATTAAATAATTTAACTATTTTTATATCAAATGGTTCATTAGAAAAATTAAAGATAATTTGATTTTTTGCTACATTTATTCTATTATCGACAAATTTTAATCCATTAATTGGATTCTCATCTGAACTATGAATTGTATTTCCTGATTCTGATTCATTTGCTTCTAAACTAAAATTTTGTAATTGTTCATATTCATACAAATTTATTTGTATTTGAGTATTATCAAAAATATGTTCTAAGAATTTAATTAATTCTGGTTTTTCTAGTTTATCTAAACCGCATGATAAATACGGGATGTTAATTTCGTATATATCATTTTTTATTAGGTAATCTCGTAATTCCATGAGTGTTTTCTTAAAATACTTTCTATTTACATTTTCTAAATATGTATCTTTTGTAATTAGATGAAAAATTATTTTATTTTCTATATTTTGGACAATCAGATTTTTATTGTTAATATTTCTTTCACAATAATTTTTACTGTAGAATTTTGAATCTATTTCTTTTGCAAGTCCTTTTTTAAATTTCAAATCTTTAGATATACAGTGTGCGAAAATATCAGTATTTGTTACATTTCCAGATGTTTTATTTATTTTAAATTTATCTCTTTGTCTTGACAGAAAATCTGCGATTTTATTTGTTTTTCCTGGTAGATACTCAATATCGAAATTATATTCTCCTAAATCTATTTTCCATCGCATAAGTTTTTGATTTGCGTTTTTCATAGAAAATAACCAAATAAGGGGTTTATGATCAGTGCGAATTGTAAATTTTTTTCCAAATAAGTATGGTTTAAAATTATTTACAGACCAAACAATTGATTTTAATTCTTTTTCAATTGTACTATAATTCTGTTCTGCGGAATTAAATGTTTTAGATGCATAAGCAATTGGTTTTTCTTGTCCGTTTATAATTTGTGAAATTACTGATCCAATTGCATAATCTGAAGCATCTGTGGTAAGAATGAATTTTTTTGAAAAATCTGGAAATTCTAAGATAGGTGGATTACTTATTAATTCTTTAGCGATTTTAAATGAATTTTGATATTCTTTATTAGCTATATCTATTTGTTTATTTTTTTTTTTAAACATTCTGTAAAAGGTTTAGTAAGTTTAGCGAAGTTTGGAATAAAACGTCTATACCATGAAAGTTTACCTAGAAAGGATTTTATTTCTTTTACCGTTTTAGGAATTATTATTTTTTCAATTGCTTCAATTTTCTTTTTATTAGGTTTAAGACCTTCTTGTGATATTATAAATCCTAAATATTCTGTTTCGGTTTTTAAGAATTCTGATTTATCAATTTGTATTTTAAGGTTAGCGTTTAATAATTTCAGAAAGATCTTTTCTAAATTTTGTAAATGTTCTTCTAAAGTATTTCCGAAAATAATTATATCATCCATATAAACTAAACAAATTTTATTAATATATTCTGAAAGTACATCATTCATCATTCTTTGGAATGATGCTGGAGCATTAATTAATCCAAAAGGCATACGGATGAATTCATAATGTCCTGACGATGTAGAGAAGGCGGTCTTTTCTCTATCATTTTCATCTATTAATATTTGATGAAATCCAGAATGCAAATCTAATGTGGTAAAAAATTTTGGTTTTCCGATATGATCTAGTAAAGTGTCAATATTTGGTAAAGGATATTTATCTTCTATTGTTTTCTGGTTTAGTTTTCGAAAATCTATTACTAATCTTGTTTTTCGTTTTCCTGACGCATCAATTTTTTTCGGAACTATCCATATGGGTGAATTATATGGACTTTTTGATTTTTGAATAATTTTAGTTTTTAACAAATTTTGAATATGTTCTTCAATATCATTTTTATATACCTGTGGAAGTCTATAATTTTTTTGAAAGACGGGTATGTCGTCTGTTGTACGAATTTTGTGAGTAGTGACATTTGTAGCAGATAATTCTTCGTCTGGTTTTGGAAATAGGTTTGAATATTTGTCTAACAAAATTTTAACTTTTTCTTTCTGTTCATAAGTGAGATGTTCGTGTCTAAATTGTATGAAAGAATTATTTATTGTTTGTGAAGAAAATAATTTAAATTTTTTATTTCCAAGTGTTATAATTTTATTTTTAAAATCCATTACAGCATTACAATGTTCTAATATTTTTATGCCAAATAGCATATTACTTTCTTTATGAAATTCATGAATAAAAAACTCGAAATTTTTATTCTGAATTTTAATTTCTACACAATTTTTACATTTTACTTTTCCTTGAGCTGTTTTAAAAGAAATTGGTTTTTGAATAATTTTTAAATTTGTTTGTTTAACAATTTTTGGGGAAATTAAATTTATATCAGAGCCTGAATCAATTAATATAAGGTAGTCGTTAAATCTTATTAAAGGAATGGATTTTAATTTGGAAGTCATTACGTATCTTGTTCCGTTTTCTCTAAATTTTCTTCTAAAAAAGTATCATCGCTATTTTTAATTTCTTGTTCTACTGTTTTATAAAATTCTTCTTCTGTGTCTAAGTCTATATAGTCTTCGTCATGTATAATTTCAGTATTATAATTTTGTCTGATTGTTGATGTTGTCATCGGTTGAGTAACGCGTGTTTGTAGTGACATTGGTTGTACTTGAAATTTACGTGTTTCATTATTATTAACTAAATTTTGTCTTGCAATTCTATTAGGACCTGGGATTGATTGTTTATGGACATTAATTGGTTTTGAAGGAAAATATTGTCCAGGGAATTGTTTTGGTGCGAGATTAAAAGTTTTAAAAGTATTTAAATTTGGTTTATTATCATTTCGTAACATTGGGCTGTTATGAAATGAATTAGCATAACTAAATTCGTTTTTGAGTAATAAATCACATTGTTCCAATGTTGATGGTTGTTTCACAATAAAAGAACCTTTTATAATGGGTGGTAATAATGATATAAATTTATTTACTATCGATTTTTGATTCTCTTGGAGAATAGCGTTCTTTTGTTCCAAAGTATAATTTTTTACAAATATTTTAGATTTATATAATTCAAATTTTTCTAACATTATTTTTAATGTAGTTTCTGAATTCTGTTTATATTTAGTTTCAAATAATTCTCCTAATAATGTTTCTGACGTTGTTTTATCTGAAAAATTGGTTGTCAAATATGTTTTTAATTCTTCCCAATTTGAAAAATTATTTTGTGAAATAAGTTTCTTTGCATTATTTATTAATTTATTCTTAATTATATTAAAAGTAAATATTTTCTGAGGTTCTGTCAATGCTAATGTGTTAAGAATATTATACGTTTCATCTACAGTTTTAATAAAATTATTAAGAGTCATAATGTCTCCTTCATATGTTGGGACCATTTCAATGAAATTCTTAATATCTTGTAATGAAGTCATGTTGTCTGAAGGATTTTGTAAAATTTCGTTAATTCTACCTTGAACAGTGTTTATAAAATCCTCGTTTTCAGAGTCAGACATACAAGTTTTTGTGTGATTGCCTTGTGCCGGGGCTCGTACTCTTTGTTACTAGTACTATCTAGAGAGTACCCTGTGTATTACAAAATAATTTTTTACTTACAATAATAAACTTATGATTATAATTTTCATTGCAAGGAGTTCTTCGACGGGGTTTTTCGAACTGTCTCTCGTAGACGGAAGTAGACGAGATGTGAAGTTCTTGAAGCTGTCGTCTGGATTCTCGTGATCAGTTGAACAGCAAGAAGAATCGCTTAGACGGTCTGATGGGACGTATGAATAGTCCTCTGATGGGCACTGCTTAGCCGTGAGATGGTGTTTGATGATATATAAGGTCTTATTGGTATAGCCTTATGTGTGTTTATTGACACACACTTTGATTATTTCGATTAGCCGATTAACGTATAAAAATACGACAATTAGATGAGTAACTTTTTGTGTTTTTCACTGTTACAAACTATTGTTGGCTAATCCTACCGACTGCGCCAATTAAATACGTAGGAAAAAAGTATTTAATAAAAATAAATTTTATTTTTACAAATTTTTACAATATATGTTTATTTGACAAAGTTACAGCTTAGAATGTCGAAGAGAGCTGACTAATTACACATTATTATGCTTATATACTAATACAATGAGTAATATAATATAAACATTGATAATCAAATGTCAAGTGACGCATATTGATTATCAAATGTCAACCAGATATAAGTATTAATCATAATTAATATTATAAGGAAATTAAAATAAGGGTACCTTACATAATTTATATATATATATATATATATATATATATATACATTTATTTTATTGTATTTGCGCCGGGTGCGTGTTCTTGCGTTATTTGGGGTGGTTTAGGGTTTTGCTTCTTGCTTTAATATATTCATTTCATTTTATTTTCCTACCTTTCTGCTTCTTCCCCGCTGCTGCGTGCGTTCAGTTTATTTGTTGTTGTATCCTTTTGTATGTCTATATTTACTTTGTCTCATTTATCGTTCGTTTATTGTGGTTGGGTTTGGGAGGTTTGGTGGAAGGAATCTTTATTATTATTTCCCTTTGCATTTGTTTGTTCTTGCTACTCCTACTCTAGGTTTCACAATATTTAGCCTACTTACTTAATATTATCTATGCTATCTTATTCCTACTATTTAGTGTTATTTGTTTTTATCTTTTCAGTTTGAACTTTGCTTGTGTATAAACTAGGGACTTGTCAACTTTGGTTCGTTTCGTGTCACTATTGATCCACTCATTATTGATCCACTCGGTTTAACACTCAGTGCTTAAACTTCCCGGTTTCACTCGCGAACGTTTTTAATGTTTTCCACCACACTTTATTGTTCGCCAGGTTCGTGATGTCTTCTACTGTCGTCGGCCATCTCGTCCTGTGTTGCGCCACCGTTGCTGCCGCGTGGTTTCTTGCGTCGTCCTGGAGTTTGCATCGCAGTAGAGTGTGCTCTGCGTCATCTTCCTCGATGCCGCAGGTGCAGAGGGCCTCCTCTGCTTTCCTATTTTGTGCAAGTATTTCGTGAAGTTCCCGTGTCCGGATACCAGTTGCGCTGTCTCGTAGTCTACCCTGATGAAGTTGTCTACGTTGAGCATGAATTTGGCTGTCCACCGGCCCGTCGATGCTTCGTTCCACCTGCGCTGCCACGTAGCTTTTGTCCGCGTCCTTAGCATCCGCTTCACGTAAGATATCGGCAGCCTGTTGTAGGTGATTTGGATGCTGTCGTCTCTCGCTGCTTCTTTGGCGAGTTCGTCTGCCGCCTCATTGCCTCTTATTCCGCAGTGTGCCTTGGTCCACCTCCACGTCAGCGTGATGTTGCGTGAGATCTCGGTTGCCAGTGTCCGTATCTCGCTCACCAGGTTGGTTGGTCTTTTGGCTCGCGTCACTGTTTCTAGGGCGGCCTTGCTGTCGCTGTGGATGCTGCAGCTGTTGAGTAAAACCTCGTTTTCTTTTAGGTAGCGAAGTGCTCCCCTGATTCCGACTAGTGCACACTGGAAGGCGTTGCATCTCTCGTCAATCCGGAACTTCTCTCTGTGTACAATCTGGTCGCCAACGTAGAGAACGAAGGCGGCTCCTGCGTTCTCCTCCGTCTTGGAACCGTCCGTATATGCTCTAACGCGTGCTTCGTCGTCGTTATCTTCCAGGTAGAGCTGGTTCATTTCGTCAGCTGGGTGGGTTGAGTTCTCTCTTGGGTTCGTCATTGTTTCCAGTTGTGCATCCGTTATGCCGATGATTTCCTGGATTGTCTGCGGATCGTCTGCTGCTTTCTGGGCTTTCCACTTCGTTGCGATCTCTTTTGCCACTAGATCGACGGGTGTCAGTCCGGCCATGACGAGCGCTGCTTCGGTGGAGGTGGTTATGTATACTGCTGCTGCTCCTATGGCTGCATGCCTTTGTGCTGACAGCAGTTTATTTGCTTGTTTGACCCCTATCTTATTTGCCCAGATTGGCGCCGCGTAGGTCAAGGCTGGCTGGATATCTCCCTCATATATTTGTCCCATGGCTCTCCGTCCCAGGCCCCAGGTTAGTCTGCAAGCTGTTTTTAGCTGGTAGGTGGCTTTCTTCGCCTTTTTGCAGGCATCCTGGATGTGATTTGTCCATGTGAGTTTCGTATTTATGGTAACGCCCAGATATTTTAGCTCGTCGCTGCATCTGATGGTTTCATCGCCCATTTTGAATGTGGGTTTCTGCTGTCCTTGTTTGCCAAAGAACAGCGCCTTGGTTTTTGTTGCGTTAAAGCTGATTTTTATTTTTCGCGCCCAGCTGTTTAGTTTTGTTAATGCTTCCGTTGTTCTGCTCTTCAGTGTTTTATATTGTCTTGCATTGACTATAAGCATCGTGTCATCTGCGTATAAAATAAGGTCGATGTCTTCTGTTAATTGTTCCCGGAAGACTGTGTCGTGCAGGATTTTCCACAGCCCGGGGCCTGATCTGGAGCCCTGTGGGCAGCCCATTGTCGCGTTTCTTGTGTGTCTGCTTCCTTGGTTCTCTATGATTACCGAGCGCTTTGACAAGTAGCACTTGGTGAGCGCTAGCAGGTTACTTGGGCAGCGTCTCCGGGTAAGCTCGCTGATGATGGCGGGCCACCAGGTGTTGTCGAAGGCTCCCGTGACGATGGCGCAGTACTTCTTCTCCTCCTGAGATTGTTTGACCGTATCTAGTACTGTTTGTATTGCGTCCGTTGTTGATCGGCTTTAGTAAAGCCGAACTGGCCTTTATTCAGCCCTCCTACTTCTGTCTGGATCCAGTGCTCGATTCGATTTATCATGAGATTATCCAGTACCTTCCCGATAACTGGCAGCAGGCAGATTGGCCGGTAACTCTTCGCGTCTGTTGGATCTTCTTTCCCTGGTTTTGGAATCAGCACTACCTTTGCTGTCTTCCACTGTGTTGGGAACGTGCCCAGTTCCAAGCATTTGTTACACATGCTTCGGACTAGGTTGCTGTCTGCGTTGAAGGTATGCTGTATGACATCTGCTGTCACCTGGTCTGGTCCCGGCGCTTTCTTCGGGTTAATGGATGCGATGGCTTGGGCTATCTGCTCTGTTATGAACGGTCGGTCGTCTCCGCTGCCTGGAGCTTCCGTTGCCGCGGCTCTGATCATCTGCTGCTCTGCGGAGTCGTCCTCTGGGTTGTCTTCAGGGAAGAACTTTTGCAGTAGGGTTTGTGTGGTCTCCTCCATGGTTTTTGTGTGTGTTCCATCTTGTCTTCTGACGCTTGTTAGGATGCTGGCTGGTTTGGTTTTGGCGATGGCATTGTAGGCTGGGCCCCACGGATCATCGCTTGCCGTTTCGGTGCAGAACTCCTTCCACATCTGCAGTCTGGTGCGTAGCAGTTCGGCTTTGTATTCGGTGAACTGCGTCTGGAATGCTGCCTTTCTTCTCTGCCTTGTTTCGTCATCTCTTTCCCGTTGGTATTGTCATCTGAGGATTCGCGTTTTTTGCCGCATCGCTGTTAATTCGGATGTCCACCAGGGTACCGAGTTCTTGAACTTGACTCTAGCAGGCATGGAGGCTGTGCAACTGGCCTGAATGGCTTCTTCTAGTTTGTTAGTGCCCTCTTCCAATTGTTGTCGATTGGTGCTCATCTCGATCTGCTCTGAGATTCTAGTGGATCTGTTCCGAAACTCTGCTTCGAAGGTGACCCAGTCTGCTTTCCGGTTGCAGAAGCCTGGCTTCGGCTGAGTTCTTGAGTCGTCTGCTGTTGTGGTAGTAGCTGAAAGGTGGTATTCGATGATCCTGTGGTCTGACATGCTCTCGATGTCTGGAATGCGCCAGCTTTGGACCCTAGTATGCAGCTCTATCGTGGCGGCGGTGATGTCAATGAAGCTCTGTCCCCTGGGACCGTCAAAGGTTGGTGTGTCGCCCTGGTTTAGTATTGTCATGTCCACGTAGTCCAGAGCTTCTGCTAGCAGCTCTCCGCGTCGGTCTTCGGTCGGACTTCTCCAGGCTGGTGATTTGCTGTTGCCGTCTATGCCCAGGATAACTTCGCCCTGTCTTTTGAGTTCCTGGATCGTGTCGACTAGTTTCTGGAGGGATTCCTCGTAGTCTGTGTGCCGGATCTCTACTGGCGGGATGTAGGCGGAGATGCAGTAAAAGCTCCCCGTCGGCGTGTTGATCTCTGCCGCCGTGATTAGCTCCGATGACAAGTGATGCAGTAACAACGCCTTGACTTCTTCGCCGGTGATGCTGATAGCTGTCTTTGGTGTGCCTCCTGAGCGGTATAGCGGTCTAGATTTGTTTCCAAAGCCTATTATTTTCCCCTGTCGTATGTGTGGTTCTTGTATGAGGCTGATTGCCCATTCCCTTGTCACCTGGGTGTTTAGTAGGTTGTTGGTCGCCGCTCTGGATCGCTGCAGGTTTATCTGGCCGATGTTAATGCCTCTTGCGCCTGTTGTTTGATCGTGGGTGTTATTGGCCATGGTAGTCGATGGAGTTTATTATCGCGATCTTAACTTTCTTCAGTGTCGGGCACTCCGCTGCCCTGGAATCGTGGTTCGTCTTCAGCTTCTCTGTGTTCTTGGGGTCTTGATTGTGCTTTTCACACAGGATGCAGCGTTTGTACATGTCTTGAACTCGTGTCCGGTTTGGCCGCATGAGCCGCAAAGCTTGTTGTTTTTGCAGTTTGCTGCTTTGTGTCCTACCTCGTAGCATTGGAAGAATTGTAGTACAGACACGTGGTCTTTCATTCTGATTATCTGCCAGTCTGTTCTCGTCCCTCTCGTCGTTAGGAACTCTCTGAGTTGCGGATTAATTTCGGCGATAATGCTGACTGTGTCTTCGTCTCTTCTATTCTTGATTCTGCCTTTGATTACGAAATCCCCTGCTAATTCTTCAGGGTTTTTGTATTTCTGCTTAAGTTCAGGATTCAGCTTGTGCATGTTTTCTATCAGCGTGTTGTTATCTATGTCTGAGTCCAGTTCTGGTGCTATGATTCGTGGTCTATTTTTCTTCATCTCTGTTGTTTTTAGATCCGTCTTGCTTGCAAGTGCTAGCTTTATCTTTTTAACGTCCTCTGCTTGTGAGCACTTAATTATAATTCCTCCGTTTTTTGTTGCTCTTGAGCTTTGGATGTTGATCTGCGCGTTGACCGGATTCTTTGTGGTTTGGCTCGTTTGGTTTTTATTTATCGGCTCGATTAATATCGAGTAGGTTGGCTGCTGCTGCTGCGTATGTAAATGATTTTACCGTCCCGCTTTTGGCCCTTGCGCTTAAATTGGCAGTCGTGTTTTGTCCTGGGTGCGCATTGACTGGCGGCTTGTTTTGCAGCTGTTTTTCAAGTTCTGCATTTTTTAATTTCGCTCGTATATTTTCGACGTCTTTGAGCTTGCTACTGCACTTCTCAGCTGTCACTACGCCCACTAACTCGTTCATATATCCTATGAGTTTATCTAGCGCCTTGTGGGGTTTGCGGCGAGCGTCTACTTTAATTGTATCTGATGACATCGGAATAAGGTTTTTAAACTCATCCATCGCCTTCAAGCATTCGCGGCGTACTTTGTCTTCTGGTAGATCGATGATTTCTTCATTTTCCTCCGGGTTCGTCATGGTTACAGAGTATCTTATAGCGTTTTCCGCTTACACTTTCAGTGCGCACTGAGTGCAAATTTAACTGCACTGAGAGCGAATGGCGTTTTTCACTTACCTTTTCAGTGCGCACTTTTTCGGTTTTTTATTTTTCACTTGTTACAAAATCGCACTCAGGGCAGCATAAACTCGCACTCAGTGTGGATTTTGTTGCACCGACTACTATAGCAAGTGCGCCAATTTGAGTGCAAATATGACGGCGCAAAATTACAAAAACGCTATATTGCCATCTGTTATCAAAGAACTTTGTTCGTCGTCCTCATCGTCATCTGATAATGAATTACCAGATACAGTTTTAGAATATGTAGATGAGAAAACAGAACGACTCAAAATTATTAATTTTATAACTAGTGTCGTACATAAATATTCTGACAAACAGGTAACAATTATATTATCATATTATATATTGTTTTCCATAATAATTTTTTTTTAGTTTAAAGAATCCTTCAGATTAAAAAGAATTACATGCTCCATGTTAATAGAAAAGTTTTCGACATCAAAATTTTATCCTGAATCAAATTCTCATGCTAGTAGTTCCTCATCTTCGGCTGAAAATCACATATTGTCATTATTATGGTATGATTTGAACAATGAAAATAATAATAAATATAAATGTTGTATAAGGAATGTAGCCGAAAGATTTGGCATTGGTCAAACCACATGTTTTCGCCAAATAATACGTGTAATGGACTATTTAGTCAACATTGCACCACATCATATAAAATTTCCTCAAACTAGAGAAGAGAAGGAAAATATGAGTAGAGAATTTAAGAAAGTACGTAAGTTTAAATACCAATATTTAAATACTAGAATAAATTATTATTTCTAGATTTCTGGCTTTCCTGATGTGTTAGGTTGTATAGATGGAACTTCTATTACAGTACGGACACCAGCACATAAAATAAAATCAACATATGTAAATAGGCACGATATTCCGTCTATAACTTTACAAGGAATATGCGACTACAAACGCAAATTTATTGATGTTTTTACGGGACCTCCGGGCAAAGTTCATGATTCTAGAGTGTATCATTTATCATTCATAAGCTCGGAACTGCCAAAAATATGTAATCAGGAGTATCACTTACTTGGAGATAATGCATACCATTTAAGAGAATATTTAATGACTCCATATAAAGATTACGATAATATAACGGAAGAAAAAAGATCATACAATTATAAATTTTCTAAAACCCGCGTTTTGATAGAAAACGCATTCGGAATATTAAAAGGACGGTTTAGACAACTTTCATGTTTAGATTTTCACAAAGTTGAAAAAATTACAATATTTATAATAGCTTGTTGTGTTCTGCACAATTTGTGTATAGACCAAAATAATTTAATGGAAAATATACAAATTAATGAGTGCCATGAAGAAAATGAAGGTGAAGAGGAAAGACAGGAAAGAGAAATAGTTCTAAGACGTCTAGGTGAAATAAAAAGACAAGAAATATGCCAATATTTGAATAATTAAATATTTCTCAAAAAATAAAATTTTATTCAAAATGAATAATTATTTTCACATAGAAATATACATATATAAATTTTTTTATTAATCTAATTTTTCAAGGAAACAAATACTTACTCTGTAAAATAAATAAACTGTATTACATTTTATGATTTCGTAAATAAATCAGTCTTATTTTTTTATTATATCAGTCTTATTATTTTTTCAAGGTATCAATTAACGTTTTTAGTAATTTCATTTTTTCGTTATGTCGTTTTTCACGTTGCTCTTCTTTTAAATAATGTATTTCACGTAGTACATCACGAACACATTTCTTTTTTTTGGTGGTGTACTATCTTCGTTTTGATCTAGAGTACTTTTGTTTTTGCTTGTAGTAGGAATAGTACTAACTGTTTCACAGTGGCTGTTTCCTACAGGAACAATTTCAGGATAAATTTGGGCAGAAATGTTTTCATCATTACAGGCATTTGTCGAAGTTTCAGCGGCAAAAGGTTGATTTATTGTTATTGATTCTTTAAAGGTACATTTTCGAACTCCTCTTAAAATTTCTGGTTCGATGCTGTCATCAATAGCTGCTATTTTTTTCAATTCCTCTACATATTCTATTGGCATACGACATGAACCCGACGTATTATTATTAATTACAGCCTTTGTTTTCCTTTTTTTTATTGTCTTAAATCGATTCTCACACTGTAGTTCGGTGTAAGTTAATCCCAATATTTCTTTAATTTCTGTAGCTATTTTTTTCCACATACTTTTTTTTTTTGAATTTTTTTAAAGGATCTACCATATTTAAATATATTTCATATTTGTCCAATAAAAATTTTGTTGCTTGGACATTCCAGTGAACATCTAAAATTATTAAATAATTTAAACTACTTCATATAACCCAAACGGCATTAAATACCTCTATTATTAGACCTGTTAGTTCTTCCTTCATTATTATTTTCTTTAGGTGATTCCAGAGGCGATTCACAAATATTTTCTGTATCATAATCGTAGGTTTCTCGAAGATCATAATTTATTTCTCTACAAATACAAATATTTAGTCCTATGAATAATAATAATTAAACAATATAACCTTATTAATTCTTATCATTTTTTCCATATTGTCACATTCGATGAACCCGTTCTTGATGAGCTCCTTTATATAATAAACAGCAAAATAATTATCAGCTGAAATAAAAATGGATATATATATATATTTACAGTACATACTTTGAAATGTTATAAAAATCTCACCTATTAGTTTCAAATAAAGTTCATTGTCAGCTGCTTCAATTGTGGTTACTTCGGAATTTATTTCAAACGTAACTGTATTCATAATATCCATGTCAAAACAAAACTTCCGAGCTTTTTAATATATTCACTAACCTTAAATTTTGTACAAACAAATGTGAACTGATATACGAATTTACTTTTCACTTACCAACGAATGCGTGCGCACCGTTTACAAAACTGGAACAGTGCATGACGTCATACATCGCACGATTTACGTTCCAGTGCGCACTAAATTTTGATAAGCGGAAAACGCTATAATTGCCCGTGCGCTAAATTGTCCGTGCCTTCCGATGTAACTTGTCACTTGTCACTTGTCACTTTCGCGGCGAGTCGCAATGGCGGCCGCGCGCCAAGCGGCTGTACACTCTGTTCACTCACTCGCTGCGCTTTCTCACTCGCACTCCAGCGGTTTGCGCGCACTCCGCCTGGCCGCGCTTTGTCGCGGACTGTACACTTAGTTTCTCTCTCGCGCACTGACGTTTTCTCTCGCACTGTCACTATCTGTCTCTACGCTTACTGGTCTCTCTCACTCTCGCGCACTTTCGCCCGCTTGCGCTGCTTATATACATAGCTCGTGTTACGTGTGCTCATCTGTTTCTGTGTTTGTGTCACTGTGTGGTGTCACCTTCACTGCACCATTTCACTATTTCACTTGATTTATAGTTTTAGAATTTTAATGTCACTAGCAAATTGCCTGAGTACTTTCCACCAGTCGTCGTTCTCTGCCAGCCGGTGCAGCTCGTCCGTCGTAGTTGGCCAGCGGAGTCGGTGGTGGGTCAGTGCGGTGGTCGCCTTCGCTCGTGCCTCGTCGTGCTGTTGGCACCTGAACAGCACGTGTTCTGCGTCTTCGTCTTCTGCTCCACAGCTGCATGTGCCGTCTTCTCTTCGTCCGATTCGGCACAGGTAGGCCCTGAAGTTTCCGTGCCCAGTGATCAGCTGTACCGTCTCGTAGTCTAGCCCTCTTCTGTTGTTATCGGCTCGTGGAAGGAAGTGAGCCGTCCATCTTCCCGTGCTCGCAGGTCTCCATTGCTGCCGCCACGTCGCCTTCAGCTTATTTTTCAGCTCCTGTTTTAGTGCTGCTAGTGGCAGCCTGTCGTAGCTCACCGGGGCATCTTCGTCTCTTATCGCCTCTTTTGCCAGCTCGTCCGCCCTCTCGTTCCCTTTGTTGCCCTGGTGTGCTCTGACTCATCTCCACTTCAGATCGATTCGCTCAGCCACTTCTCTCGCGATCTTCCTGGTCTGTGTTACCAGTGGCGTTGGTTTCCTGGCGTGTTTGATGGCCTGCAGCGCCGCTCGGCTGTCGCTGTGGATCGTGCAGCTTCCGTAGATGTCTGCGTTTTGTTTTAGGTGCTGCAGCGCCTCTATGATCGCCACCACTTCGCACTGGAAGATGCTGCATCTGTTGTCCAGTCGCACCTTGATGCTGCGGACTTCCCTGTCTCTGACGAAGACCGTGGCGGCTGCCCCGGTCCCGTCTGCTGTCTTCGACCCGTCCGTGTACACGCGTACGCTGGCTTCTTCATCCTCTCCTTCTTCGAACTGCAGTGGGTCCTCCTCGGCTGGATGCACTTGTTCCAGGGCTTCTAATGCTGCTGGGCTCTCCAGGGTGGTGCCTTCGGTTCCCATGATGTCTCGCAGCACTCTTGGGTCGTCCGCTGCCTGTTGCGCTCTCCATTTCTCTGCGATCTGCTTGGCTACCAGGTTCACTGATGGCAGACCCGCAATAACGAGTGTGGCTTCGGTTGGTGTGATCTTGTAGGCTGCTGCTGCCCCTATCGCTGCCTGTCTCTGGACCGACAGCAGCTTGGTGACATCTTTCTTCTTAATTTCGGCTGCCCAGACCGGTGCTGCATAAGTGAGGGCAGGCTGTATGGCCCCCTCGTATATCTGGCCCATTGCGTGCCGCCCCAGTCCCCAGGTGAGTCTGCAGTTGGCTCTCAGCTGGTGCGTCAACTTCTTGGCCTTGTTGCAGATGTTGTTCATGTGCGAAGGGTTGGGCGTGAGCCTGTCTGGTGCCGCTGTTGGTGCAGATCTTGGTGGTAGTAGCAAATACTCCAGCGAGGCCCTGGAGGACTGATGTGGAAAATAGTTTCGTGTGAACAGCCGTTGCACACGAGTCAGCCGATCCTAAGCCCTAGGTGAAAACCAATGTTGATGTGGTGTGTTTATATTACAAATGATATATTTTACATAAATAATAAAACTAAAAACATACAATACTAAATATATATATGAATACGAATATATTTAGTTTCTTGTGTCACGTTTTATTGATATACCCGATATTACATATTATAAATATTTGTAATTAAACAGTTATTTAAATTGAAATTTTAAAGGAAAGTAACATTTAACTACTTTTGTTATATATTGGAAATTCCTACATTATAATTATTATAACCCATATTGCGCCTATATATTTTACAAAACAATACTAAATGTATATATGAATACCAATATATTTAGTCACTTGTTTCTGTTTTATGTTGTGGTTTTCACGGGTGGTTGTTCTTTTCGTTGAGAGTAATGGAAAACAAAACAAAGACACAGGCGCGGTGGCCGAGCGTGTTAAGGCACATCTCTTAATATACTGTGACGTCACCCGAACCAAGGTTCGTCAGTTCGAATCCGACTGTCGACAATGTGTGATTTGTCGTAAAATATAAAAAAATACAGTTACATGTATTTATCACACTCGGGCGCTATAAGCTAGTCACTTATACGCCTTAAATAATGTAGCATTTGACTACGAAAACCGGCAGTACGGCAGTGTAAAAACTGCGGCTCGGTGTGCCCGGTAGGCCCAGGCCCGATTTGGGCTGTAGCGCCACAGATGATGATGATTACATATTATAAATATTTGTAATTAAACAGTAATTTAAATTGAAATTTTAAAGGAAAGTAACATTTAACTACTTTTGTTATATATTGGCAATTCCTACAGTATAATTATTATAACCCCTATTGCGCCTATATATTGTACAAAACAATACTAAATGTATATATGAATACCAATATATTTAGTCACTTGTTTCTGTTTTATGTTGTGGTTTTCATGGGTGGTTGTTCTTTTCGTTGAGAGTAATGGAAAAAAAAACAAAGACACAGGAAAAGGTTATAAAAAAGTAGTTAAAATAATATGATATTAATTATTATTATTGTGTATACACACCCATTGGGCGAAAGGGAATCTGGTTCCTATTCTAGAACCCGGCAGCGGAACCGTTAAAAATGTCGGACTAACTAAACCTATCGGTTCACGTTCCTCTCATCGCCCAAAAGTTACATCTAATAAGAAAATAACAGCGGCGAAAAAGAACCGCGCCAAGGACTTTAAGCGTGTCCACGACATTTTTCAAAAAGACAAGAGGAAATTAGTAGCATCCCTGAGTACGGGCGCTTCACTAGATTCACCCGATGTTTTTCCTGACATCTTGGAGGTGGAAAAAGCGTATCTATATATATTTGGTAGCAGGTCACCTACCGACAGTGACCCTGTGGTCTTAGCGGATTATGGGCCTGATATTTCATATCAGCCCATTCTCGTTGATGAGATGAAGGAAGCCTTACGTAATACAAGACCAACGGCCGCTGGCCCTGATATGATTAATGTCAAGCAGATGAAAGCCATGGATACCATCGGCATTTGCATTCTGCTTAATGGCATTTTATTTACGGGCCATGTACCTCCCACTTTAAAAGAGTGTTGCACGACCTTAATCCCCAAGTCGAGCGACCTCCGGGACGTTAAAAACTGGAGGTTAATAACGATAGCTTCTCTCCTCCTGAGGCTCCTAAATAAATTTCTCGCAAGGCGTCTAATTCACATCTCCATTAATCTAGCGCAGAAAGGTTTCCGCCGAATTGACGGCTATCTAGCTAATGCTATGCTTTTACAAACAATCATTAAAGATCATCGAGCCAGGGCGGGCCCATATATGGTCGTCACCCTGGACCTAAAGAAGGCTTTTGAAAGTGTGTCGATTCACAGTATCCCTCGGGCTCTCAGTAGGGTAGGTGTAGACCCCCGAATAATAAGACTCGTTCAGGAGCAGTACACTGACTGCACGGCTACTATCAGTTGCGGTCGTCAACATACCGGTACCATTCCAATGCGTCGTGGGGTACAACAAGGGGATCCCCTTTCACCAGTGATATTTAATCTAATCATGGATGAGCTACTCACTCAAACCAACCACCAACTGGGGCTATCAATAGGCGATTTAAAGATATCAATCCTAGCTTATGCAGACGATCTTTTTGGTTGTGGGTCCCGATACTTTCGCGGTCGAGAAAAATCTCGACGAGATATGCGTTTTCCTGGATCGTCATGGCCTCTCTGTAAACCTTAATGAGTGCACGGCGCTTGTCACTCGGCGCGTGCCCAGTAAAAAAGAGTTGTTCTGTGTTACCACCCCCACCCTAGTAATTAGCGATACGTACCTGAGGCAGATTGTCGCAGGTGATGTTTTAAAATATCTAGGTAGGAACTACGACTTACTGAGCATCGAGAAATTTGATAAAGACAAGTTGTTCAATACCCTTGATAACCTCGATAAAAGCCCATTAAAGCTCCAACAGAAACTGGAACTACTATGTAACCACATTTTGCCAACAGCACTACTCCATCTATTTCATCAGCGACCCTTGCGGATTGCGATCTCTACATTCGTAAGAAGGCTAAGAAGTGTCTTCATCTCCCTAGTTCAATCACCAATTCCTTTTTTATGCAAAGAAGAAGGACGGTGGTCTAGGTTTTCTATGTCTGCAGAAGCAGATTCCCATTACTCTGTTAGATGTTATAAATAGTGAAATAATAATTACTTCTGCTTCTGGTTTGGACTCAATTACTGTTTCCTCTTGGCGAAATACTAATCCTGTTATAAGATCTCTTTTTTATAATATTATTATGTTAATTGGTGGCTTTCAGTCAGATTATCTTAAGACGAGAACAATTTTTATACCTAAAACAACAAATCCATCCTCACCATCTGAATATAGGCCAATATCTGTAGCATCAGTGATTGCAAGGCAATTTAATAATATATTAGCTACAAGACTACAAAAGTTATGTTTGACTGATTCGAGACAGAGAGGCTTCATAACTAGTGATGGTTGTCTGGAGAATACTGCAATTTTAGATGCTATTTTTGATATATCAAGAAGGAACTTAAGAGAATTACATATAGCAATATTGGTTGTTTCTAAAGCTTTCGATAGTCTTAGCCATTTTGCACTTTTGTCTAATATTAGAGATCTTTCACTTCCAACATGTTTCATAAATTACATTTCTGACCTATACCCGAATTCTATCACTGTATTGGAGGTCAATGGTTTAAGAACTGAACCTATAAATGTTCTACAAGGTGCTCGCCAAGGGGACGCTCTTTCTCCTCTCCTCTTTAACTTTGCCATTAATAAGATCTTAGAAGCTATTCCAGTGGAGTTGGGCTTTCAATTAGCATTTGCTGATGATATAATTTTAATATCTGAATCTAAGTGAGGAATGCAGACTGCCTTGAGTAGAGTGGTTACGTTTACCTCACGACGTTCCTATCTCTTACTTTCATGCCTCAGTTAAGGATGGTGAACTTGGTTTACCCGCTTTGTATTCTTTAATTCCTTCCTTGACACTTTCCAGAATGTTAAAGCTTGCCAACTCTCTATATTTACCTGCCCAAGAAGCTTTTTTATCGCATAGAGTGCAGTCTAAAATTAAATGGGCTAAAAACATAAATTTGGTATAACTTCATCCAAGAATAACTCTATGTCTCGTCAAAAGTTTTGGAAATGTGAACTTCATAAGAGTATGGATGGGAAAGAGCTTGCCGAAGCTTCGAAATGCCCAGCTTCGACATATTGGGTTCTTCATGGCTCCTATGGCATCCCTGGAAGGGACTATGTTCAATACTATTATGTCAGAATTAACTGTCTCCATTGCAGAGTTTGTGTTACGCGTTGTGCCCAGCGTGCTGAAGCGAATGTTATGTGTCGAGCTGGGTGTATTTCGACTGACACGGCAGCTCATATTATCCAATCATTTTAGAGAACAGATGGTGAGCGTATTGAGCGACATAACGCTGTATCAAAAACTGTAGCTAATAAAATGCGCTCCAAGGGTTGGCAAGTTGTTGAAGAGCCGCATATTTATACAACTAATGAAACCCGAAAACCTGACATTATTGCCTGTAGGAATGTATTTTTACAATGTATATTATAAACTTGTTCATATGAAACCTATTCTTTCGGGCATGAGTACATGTCGTGAACAGAGGATGTCACCGATAACACTATTCATATAGTCGAATTATATATATATATATATATATAAAAACATTTTACTATGTATATTTTAAACTTGCTCATATGAAACCTATTCGCTCGGGCATGAGTACATGTCGTGCACAGAATATGTCCTCAATGACACAATTAATATAGTCGAATTATAAAAAATATATTATTTTTACAATCTATATTATAAACTTGCTCATATGAAATCATTTCTTTCGGGCATGAATACATGTCGTGAACAGAATATGTCCCCGATGACACTATTAATATAGTCCAATTATAAAAATAATTTTTTTACTATTTATATTTTAAACTTTATTTGATATACATTATCTAATATTACCTATACTAAGGTATATTTTTATAATAATTTATTTATTTTTATATACTTTGTGTGATTACATAAATTCGACATAGTTATTTTGTTCTCAATGACACTATTATATAGTCAAATTTTAACGGTAGTCAAAATTATATATCAACATTTAACCGGCAATCGTACCGTCAACTGCGAATATTATATATAACGAAAATAATACAATATCGTTCCATAAAATTCAACGTGGTTTGTATATTGGATGAAGGTGGGTCAGCGCCTTCGGACAGTGTAGTGCTTCATTCAGATTTTTGTCTCTACTGCAAATTGTCAAATGTATGTAAGCTATGGATTGGTATATTGTGTTACAACATACGTGTCAATGATTGTAATACAAATACGGGTATACGGGTATGGGATAGCCCAAAGAGGAGAGGGATAACGAAACACAGACGTGTCCCTGTACTCTGTAGATTTTCGCATTGTTGGATAACAATTACATTGTATATTGTTAATTTTATATATTACCCTTTTACAAAAATATATTTATTATTTTGTAAATTCTTCAAGTTAATATTATGTATAAAACTATAATTATTTATGCTTATGGTTGAATTACGCTTTTTAATTTAAATATAAATTATGTATCTTGAACCTGTTGTTTCATTACATTAGTCATAACATCATCTAGCATAGGTTGCACATTTAGAAGATAAGATAAATGTAAATTATGTATCTTGAACCTGTTGTTTCATTACATTAGTCATAACATCATCTAGCATAGGTTGCATATTTAGAAGATAAGAGAAATGTATAAATAGGCTAGTTTAGTGAATAAGCACGCTCTTTGTATCGTAGACTCTGCACAGTCAAGTACTGTGACTCATATGTAACCATATACAAATTATAATAAAGTTATAATATTAATAAAGATTTTAGTATTCTTTTTAAAAACATAAAATCGAATACTCAAAATTTAATTGGCGCAGCTCGGTAGGATTAATAGCTTCGAAACACAATAAAAAAAATTGTGTGGTGGATTTTTATCCTTTACCAAGCAAAACCTACAAAAATCTACGAAAACCGGTCGAACAGGACCCATCAGGCCGCAAAGGCACAACGTTCGTCTACAAGATTCACGTACTCCAGAGTGCTGTTCCGAGATCACGTCGACCAATCCACTAGGAAGACTTGCTGTTCCGAAACACGTCACTCATCAGAAGCACTTGCTGTCTCTACTAGACAACACGAAAACTACGAAAAAGAAGCCGCAACAGAAGATGATGTTCACAAGAATCATCATAATCACAATCACGATACAAATGTAAGAATATCTTTATAAGTTTGTAAAACATTTATATTATAATACACAGGGGTATTTCTAGCTACGACTAGTAATAAAAATACCGAGACCCGGCACAGGTCAATCACACACATAATACAACTTATGTCAGAAAGCGATAGCTCTGAATCAATAGAATCAGACGATTCCTTAACACCGTTACCAACAACTAAATATATCAAAATTAAATTAAAACCTAGTAGATTAAATCGCATAACAATGGCTACCACAACTGTACAAGAAATAGAAATGTATCTCAAAACAATCCCATGTTATAATGGAAATATTAAAACATTAAATAATTTTATAAAACAAGCCACAAAGATTATGGACATTTTTAATACACTAGAACTCACTGCAAATCAGCGAATGTTTGCATTCAGCATGATAAAATTAAAACTCACTGAACAAGCAATAGAAATTACAAGTAATAACGAATTTGCAGAATGGGAAGATTTAAAACTATATCTGACCACAAACTTTGTAGACAAGAGTACATCAGAAACACTGATGATAGAACTCATGGATACGAAATTTTCAAAATCAATAGAACAAACTTTGAAAATAATGCTTGAAAAATTTTCACTTTACAAATCAAAAATACACTTAACTAATTATTCACAAGATCAGAAGAACGCAATAATTCATGAAAACCAAAAATTTATAGTAAAAAGATTTATATCTCTACTACCAAATCATGTTAGAGGATCATTCCTTATTAAAAACCCTACAACTTTGGAACAAATAGAATTAATGATTAAAAATGAATTTAACTTTATTAATACGTATAATCAATCACCTATGTTGAGAAACAATGTAGAAAGACCAAAATTTGGCAATGGGCAACCTCCACAAAAGTTCCCATCACAAACATTCCCATCAACATCATTTAATCCCAAACAACCACCTCAATACCAGAGAACTAACCCAAATTTTGCACCTAGACAAAATATAAAAAATTATTATGAGACGAAACGATTTAACCCAAAACCTATGACACAACAAACACGAATCACACAACCAATGTCTACACAAACAATCAGACAAAATAATAACATAGAAGAAGTAGACTTAGACGAAATAGATTTCGATATGGACCAAGAATTTCATAAACAAATAGACGAAGAGTTAAACAACGAAAGATTAGAGAAAGAAAAACAAAAGAAAATCTATGAAGATTCTTTTTTAGATTTAGAGACACAGATAGAAGCGATACAGTAGTAATGTCTTCTATAACAACGAACTTACCAGCATTAAAAATTAATCCATACGTCATACTGTTCGATACAGGCTCTTCAATAAACTTTATACACCCGGATTTAGTAAAACAATTTAAAGTAAAAACATATAACGAAAAATTAACTTTTAAAACAGTAAACGGAAAATCTAATTGCGATAAATATACAATAATAAAAATTCATAAAAAACCTTTAAAATGTTATGTTTATAAATTTCATAAAACATATAATATATTACTCGGAATAGAAGCATTTAAAATATTAAATATATAACTAAACTTTAAAGACAATAAAGTAAAATTAGACGATAAAATATATAAATTAGAAGAATCAACAAATTTAAAAGCAGAAACAAATAATATACAAATTAGAAATAGTCACTTAGATAATATAGAAAAAAGAGAGTTAGATAAACTAATAAACACATACACAGATCTGTTTCCAAACGAAAACGAAAACCTAACCTGCACTACCACCATAGAACACAAAATTCACGTAACAAATGAAACGCCGGTATACACAAAAAATTACCGACTTCCACAAATTTACGAAAAAGACATCGAAGAACATGTAAAAAAATTATTAGATAATAAAATAATACAAAAATCATTTTCACCCTGGTCATCCCCTATTTGGATCGTACCAATAAAATTAGACGCTTCAGGAAAACAAAAAACTAGAATGGTAATAGATTTCAGAAAACTAAATTCAGTAACGAAAGATGATAAATACCCAATACCTAACATTGACACGATATTCGATCACATCGGACCCTCCGAATACTTTACAACCCTAGACCTACATTCAGGATTCCACCAGATAAAAATGATAGAGAAAAAACAGCTTTTTCCACAAGTTCTGGACACTACGAATACATTAGAATGCCTTTTGGACTTAAAAACGCACCTGCCACATTTCAACGAATGATTAATGAAGCATTAGGCGAATTAATTAATAAAATCTGTTTAGTATATATGGACGACATTATAATATTTGGCAAAAACTTAGAAGAACATTTAAAAAATATAAGACTAGTATTCGAAAAACTACGTCAAGCAAATTTAAAAATACAAATAGACAAGTCAGAATTTTTACAACAAGAAGTTAAATTATTAGGATATAAAATTAATCAAACCGGACTAACAACAGATGAAAAGAAAATAGAGACAATAAAAAATTTAAATTTACCAAAAACACAAAAAGAAATAAAACAATTCTTAGGAACTTTAAGATGGTATAGACGATTCATACCTAATTACGCAAACTTGACAAAACCTTTTACACAATGTCTAAGAAAAAATGTTAAAATAGATATAGATGATGAAAATTATAAGAACGCATTTGAACAATGTAAAAACACATTAATAAAATCCCCAATATTACAAAACCCAGACTTTAACAAAGAATTTATATTAACTACAGACGCAAGCGACTTTGCAATAGGCGCTATATTAGCACAAAAAACAGACGATAAAGAATTACCTATATGTTATGCCTCTAAAACTTTAAATAAAGCGGAACAGAATTACAGTACAATAGAAAAAGAACTAAAAGCAATAGTATGGGCAGTTAGAAATTTTAGACCATATATTTACGGACGGAAGTTCACCATAAAAACAGATCATAAACCTTTAATCTGGTTATTCAACATGAAAAACCCGAATCAAAAACTAATTAGATGGAAAATAGAATTTAGTGAATATAACTTTGAGATAAATTATTTACAAGGTAAAGAGAATGTTGTTGCAGACTTACTATCCAGACAGAAACCCAAATTTAAATTAAATAATTTAATAGGAGACGTATTAGAACAAAATCCCATCGCACATTGTATATCAAAAAACTGCGAAATGTCACGAGGTCTGGCGGAACAAATAAATTTAAAATATGATTGCAAAGACTTTTGCAAAGAACGAAATAATAAAAATATCATTATTCAAAAAATAAATAATAAAATAATATTTCACCTAATTACAAAAATAAATCATTTTGATAAACCATTATTAAAAAATTTGGACAAACCTTTAAAAGAATTAAGAGATTACATGATTATAAATGAACTACCTATAATAAACATCCCAAAATTAGGATGCGGTTTAGACAAATTAGAATGGGAAAAAGTAAGAGAAAAGATAAATAAAATATTTGAAGATACTAATATAGAAATAAACGTTTTCACATTACCCGACGTTAACCATAACGAAACAGAAAACAGTAGCGAACAAAATAATATAGATCAAGAAGAAGATAATCAAACGGTACACAGCGCAAATGAGAATCCCATAGCAGGAATAAAATATTTAGATGAGAGAATTAATATAGCGGATAATCAAATAATAATTTATAAAGTAGACAGGGATACTGAAATAAAAATAGAAAAATATTTTGACAATAAAAAACAAAGACTTATTTGTAAATTTAATAAAGTAACTTTTAAACAAGATGTTATAGATTTTATAAAAACTTATCTAACCCCAAAAATTAGATATTTAGCCTTATTTCAAAAAGATTTAGATAAAGAAGTTTCAAAAATATTACAAGAAAATTTCCAACCAAATTCTATAAATATCATAGCGTGTACAAAATTAGTAAACAACGTAGAAAATAACGAGGAACAATTAGAAATTATACATGACTTTCACACAGGCCTTACAAATCATAGAGGAATTTTAGCCACCATAAGAGAATTAAAAGAAAAATATTATTGGCCAAACATGAATAAAGACATTCAAGAATATATAAACAACTGTGAAACGTGCCGATGTAATAAATATGAAAGAAAACCTATAAAAATAACCGACAATCTTACAATAACACCAAGCACACCATTTGAAATGATAAACATAGACTTGTTATCACTATATAAAGAACCTTACTTGACGATATTAGATCAATTCTCCAAGCACGCACAGATTATCAAGGTCGAAAATAAGAGCGCAAAACAAATAACAGATAAATTAAGAATATACTTTGAAACATACAAAATACCTAAGGAAATAATAATGGACAATGGTACAGAATTTAATAACACATTAATGAAAGATCTCTTAAGTAAAAAGAAAATTAAATTACATATAACTTGTGTTAATAACCCTAAAAGTAATGCAGTGGAAAGACTTCACTCAACATTAATAGAACAATTGAGAATATTACACTCAAGACCAGACACTAAAAACATAGCAATGTCAGAAAAAATACGAATGGCTACATTAGCGTATAATAATACAAAACATAGTACAACACAACTCAGTCCAGTTGAAATACTTTACGGAATATCAAATGAAAACATTTTTATAAAAACAGACCAATCCAAATTAAGAGAAAATTATGAAGAACAACAAAGGAAAATTAAGCATATTATTAAGGATAGAATAGAAAGAGAAAAATTAAAACGAAATACAGAAAATGACAATCCTTTAGAATTAACAGATAAAGTATATGTTAAACAGAATCCTAGAATTATTCATAAAATAAAGAAACCAATATACAGAAAATATTCAGTTAAAAATTATAACCCTCTATTAGGAAAAATTAAAATATTAGATAAAAAGAACAGAAGTAAAAATATAAAAATAAATCAACTAAAAATTAAATAAAAATTTCAGATGTCAAGGACAAATTCAAGATATCTCGAACAATAATGGATTCCACCTTGCCGAATTAGGTGAATGCAAAATCAAGACTGGTGAACAACTAATATACTATAACTACAACATAAATCCCATCTATGAAGAATTCCTAAAATTAAGAACAAATAGAGATAATTTATTAAAGAATATAAAACCCTATAATGAAACATTCCAAACATACATTAATATTTTAAATTATAATTATTTAGACTTAAATAATCAAATTCAAAAACTATTTAATAAAAGACAAAAACGCGGACTTATAAACGGATTAGGCTCCATTGTTAAATCAATAACAGGAAATTTAGATTCTACAGATAGTCAAAGATATGAAGAAATGTTTAATAAATTAAAAACAAATCAGGAAATACTACAAGGACAGAATGATGAAGTCATTAAACATAATAAAGATATGACAAATAAATTTAATACACAACTAGAAAATGTTAGACACAATGAAAAAGAATTAACACATCAAATTGAGAACATAATTCAGGCTTTAAAAGGAAATTTAGATTGGAAATTACAAATAAATATGGAAAGTAAATTTCAGAAATTAATATTAATAATAATGAAATTAAATGAATTAACAAAACAAATAGAAACAAGTTTAACCTTTTGTTCATTACACAAACTAGACGTTAGTATAATATCTTATGAAAATTTAAAACAAACTACACAAAATAACGACATTTGGAATTTAAACGATCTAATAGAAACCCATTGTAAATACTATAACGGAGAAATATACTTTATAATATCAATACCAACCTTCTCCCAAGAATCCTTCAAATTAAACCAGTTTACCCCATTACCAATGATTCAGAATGATAGATTCATAATAATGAGTGAACCTCAACAATTATATTTCACACAAGATAAGACTTATAAAATAAGCGAATGTAGTTATATTAAGAATAAATACTTGTGTATTACACAATTTATAGAAATAAGTAAATGTATGGGAAATATACTAGATAAGCAGAAGGATGATGATTGCAAATACCATAATATTGAGAAAAAGAATACTTTTGAATTAATTCAAAATACAAATGAACTAATTATGATTAGTCCAAATAAGCAAGAAATTCAAATGAACTGTAACGAAATAAAAATAAAAAGAAATATTCAAGGAATCTATAAGATAAAAATTAACCAAGAATGTCAAATAAATAATTTCATATTTAAAAGAATTCTACAAAAATATAAAGAAATTGAATTTAAAACATTTGAGAAGGAATTAATAAGTTCAAAATTTAATGATACTAAATTACAGAATATCTCCGATATTATATTAAATGAACCGAAAATTATAAAAATAAAAGAAATCAAAATTGAAAATAGCAGTCATCACTCTCATATAATATATGTTATAATATTTATATTAATAAGTTGTTATATTTTAAGAAAATATGTATTACCTAAAATAAAATTATATAGAAATGAAAGAAAATTAAGAAAAGTAAAAATAGTAAGAAAAAAGCTAAGTGAACTAGCTATGCAAGAACAAATATAATGAAAAAACTAAAAGGGGAGGAATTATGTATCTTGAACCTGTTGTTTCATTACATTAGTCATAACATCATCTAGCATAGGTTGCACATTTAGAAGATAAGATAAATGTAAATTATGTATCTTGAACCTGTTGTTTCATTACATTAGTCATAACATCATCTAGCATAGGTTGCATATTTAGAAGATAAGAGAAATGTATAAATAGGCTAGTTTAGTGAATAAGCACGCTCTTTGTATCGTAGACTCTGCACAGTCAAGTACTGTGACTCATATGTAACCATATACAAATTATAATAAAGTTATAATATTAATAAAGATTTTAGTATTCTTTTTAAAAACATAAAATCGAATACTCAAAATTTAATTTATATATAAAGTGTTCCGTTGAACTACATAGATTACTATAGGGTCTCAAATTGTGTGGAGCGTTTCCCTGTCTTATTGAACGTAAATCTTATAATTTACAAATTTATTCGTAAATATATTTGATAACCAATAATTATAATTTAAAATTAATATTATTGTGATTACAATGAATTTGATTAACTATAAGTATATATGTAATTGTAAATAAATATAATCTCAAATAAATCAAGTAAGATAAGTAAGATAAATTAAGGATTTATGTGATTATATATTTAGATTAATGTTAAGTCCAATATGATACTTTTTAACATCAAATATCAGATAATTAAATGAAATTATCGTAAAAAATTTGAGTACTTTTGAATAAAATGTTATTTTTATATAAAAATATTTAACATATTATATTTATAATATTTCACATAATACTCGTATAATTTGCAAACATTTTTAGTATTTCTGCATATTTTATATTTTTACAGACTAATATTTTGAGTAACACTGTTCAAATTGTGACATCAAACCATGTCATATAACAATAAAAAGTTATAATTTTTATAAATTATACTTAAAACATTTTGAAAACTTTTGAATAAATGAATTATTTTAATACAAAATATTTCAGATATTAAAGGTTTAAAGTTTTTTGCTTAATATGTATGATACAAGATTATTCACAAATAGATACATTCTTACTATCTCTGAATTAATCTGTTTATTATAAAGGAACATTTTATTTTTGATATTTAAATTAATTTGTCAATATTTATAATGTAATAACAAACATAAGATAATTTAATGTTTTTATCATGATCTTGAGAACCCTGGTTCGATCCCCACAGCCAACAAACAATTTTCACCAATTCTTTGGGGGCCGTAATTTGACGACTGATAACCGCACTTTACGCGAAGAAATATATCACTTACCGAGATCTGCTTACGGCAGTGTCACACCGAATATTGGTTAAAAAGCGTGATGATATATTTATTTATTTATTTATCTGCAAAAATATTCGCTTTTTGCATTGTTAAACAACAATTATATTTTGTATTGTTAATTAAAATATTAACATTTTACAAAAATATAAGTTTTCTGTAATTTCTTTAAGTTAGTATTATGTATAAAACAATAATTATTTATGTTTATTATTTAATTTTGTATAAAATTGAGTTCTGTAAACAAATGAATTCTGTATATATATACAGGCTGGTGACTCGCTCAGCCGGTCATAGGGATTTAACATGGGAAATAAGTTTTTTTCAATTTCCTGCTTCTCTAATTATTTTAAGCAAAAATAAAAGGTTTAGGGCATCAAATTCTGCATCTAAATCTATAAACAGAATTACTTTTACATGCTTTGTAACGACAGAAATTAAATATGAAAATGTCGAAAATTACGTTAAAAATATTGATAGCCATGGAATTGAACAAAAAAATAAAATAAATGCTTGCCGTTTTATCTGTCAAAACATCAACGTTTGACGTTGTGATAGATAAAATGGCCAGTTCGATCACCGGATATGTCACCTAATGACTTCTTTCTGTGGGGTCGTTTAAAAAATAAAATTTACAAAAGTAGGCACCCAAATGTGGATTCTCTAAAACAAAGAATTACAGAGGAATGCAGGAATAGTACAGCCCGGCAGCTATCAAATATGCGCCGTAATTTTTACGAAAGACTTGGGCTCTAGACTAGAATTATAGTTTAATTTTGTTATAAATAAATTTTTCTTCTGATATTAAAATTAAATAAATAAACTGTTTACTTGCCTACTTAATTATGAATGTTTTATAAAATATAAATATTTTCTCCTGCAGGTCCAACGTCAAACGTTGACATTTTATCTGTCACAACTTCAAACGTTGATGTTGTGACAGATAAAACGTCACGTATTTATTATTATTTTTTGTTCAATTCCATGACTATCAATATTTTTAATGTAATAGAATTATGTTTCTAATTTAAAAAATATATAATATTATAATTTTTTGATAGAGTGTTTAAGGGACCTATACCATTAAATTATATAGAAAGTAAACAAATAAAATTCTAATTAATACAATTAGACAAACAATATTTTATTATTATAAAATATATAAAAATAAATTTTAAATATTTAGTATTTAATGAACCTATAGCGTTAATTTATACTAATTATTAAACGATAAATATTATATTTATATATTTGTATAGTTTTTTTTCTAATTAAAAAATATATAATATTTGAATTTGTTGATAGATTATTTAAGTGACCTATACAAATAAATCGTATACCAAATAAACAAATAAAATTCTAATTAATACAATTAGAGAAACAATAAGTTATTATTATAAAATATATAAAAATAAATTTTAAATATTTAGTATTTAAAAGACCTATAGCGTTAATTTATACGAATTATTAAACGATAAATATTATATTTATATATTTGTATAGTTTTTTTTTCAAATTTAAAAAATATATAATATTTGAATTTGTTGATAGATTATTGAAGGGACCTATACCATTAAAACATATACGAAATATACAAATAAAAATCTAACTAATACAATTAAAGAAACAATATTATTAAATATATAAAAAAAATTTTAAATATTTACTATTTAAAGTACCTATAGCGTTAATTTATACTAATTATTGAGCGATAAATTTTGTATTTATATATTTGTTTAGAGTTTTGTTTCTAATTTAAAAAATATTAAATATTTAAAGTTTTTGATAGAGTATTCAAGGGACCTATACAAATAAATCATATACCAATTAAACAAATAAAATTATAATTATATACAAATGTGCAACGTATAATGTAATAAAATTTTTAATATATAGTTTTGTTTTGGAACCACTGGTCTACGAGTTTATAAACAAAGTTATGAACCAGCAGTCTAATCGAAAAAAAGTTCTAATAAAAGTTGTCCATAATGTTAAATGGAAACGATCTTATTCTATACACTTTTGTTGTAAAACCAATGGTTTACGAGTTATAAACGATCTTGTGAACTAGTAATTTTATCGAAAAAACCATTTAAATTTTGCTTGCCCCTGCCTGCCTGCCTTTACTATTAAGAGAATCATAGTTACTCCCGCCGTTTACACGTGCTTCAAAATCATTTATTTATTTATTTATATATAATATACTATGTCGAATGAATATGTTTTTTATCTAGGGGATATCAATACAAATTCTTGCTCATGTACGAGACGCTTGCTATTATTTTTATATACCACGTCAAATATAATAATTTATTTTATTGTCTGGGAACGAATATAACAAACCGAGACGATGAATACGTGTGTGTTTCGTATTTACGAAATATTTCATTTCACAATGTCGAATGAATGTTTATGAACCAAAAACCGATGTATGTGCACCGAGATGATGATATTGGCTTTCATATAATAATATTCAATAATTATTAGTAGTAGTAGTAGGCAGTAGCAGAAATTCTTCCTTCTTTCCTTCTAGCTTGCTTGCTTGCTTTCTTTCTTTTTTTCAATATTTTATAAACTTCGTCGAATTTAATTTATATTATAATTTCTATCCCTCCTTATAAAATCCAACAACAACAACAACAATCACAACATAAAACATCTAAGTATTTCATTTTATAAATCCAAAAGATGTATTTTATATATGTTATAATATAATAATGGACCGCGGTGAGGTGGTTCATCATCCTTTGCCCTCGGGGACGAAGAGAGGCACCTCAGTGCTCCTAGCTGAACAACAGCCGTCGTTAGGCGGAGACAGAACTCCACGCGCTGCTTCGACAAGATTACAATTACAATATATATATATATATATATATATATATATATATATATATATATATATATATATATATATATATATATATATTATAGTTATTGTTATTGTGTAGTATATATTTTGGTCTCTTTTACCGGGGTCTCGTCTAAATAACAAGACGAATCCGACCGTCGACTGAGTTCCTATAATTTAGCAAATAGGGCTCGTGTGACAAACGATACGAACATCGCTAGCCTAATAGCGCAAATAAATTTGCAACATTATTTTGAGCCTTTCGACTCTTGGTGGCTCCAAGAAATATCGTTGCCGAAAACTGTGACTAGAATGGATACGGCCTTAGAGGCGTTCAGGCATAATCCCACGGATGGTAGCTTCGCCCCCACCGCCCGCTCGAGCGAGTGCGTGAACCAAATGTCCGAACCTGCGGTTCCTCTCGTACTGAGCAGGATTACTATCGCAACGACATGTCATCAGTAGGGTAAAACTAACCCGGCTCATGACGGTTTAAACCCTGCTCACATCCCCCATGGGCGGGTAAACAATCCGACGCTTGGCGAATTCTGCTTCACAATGATAGACAGAGCCGATATCGAAGGATCAAAAATGCCTGGCCGCCACAAGCCAGTTATCCCTATGGTAATGTGTCTGTCACTTCTTGCTGAATACTTTTCAAGTCAAAAGGATCGATAGACCGTGCTTTCGCAGTCTCTGTGCGTACTAAACACCGAGATCAAGCGAGGTTTCTGTCCTCGCTGAGCTGGCCTTAGGACACTTGCGTTATTCTTTGACAGATGTACCGCTCCAGTCAAACTCCCCGCCTGGCAGTGTCCTCGAATCGGATCACACCGGGGTATAAAGCGACAAATTCACAAAAGCACACTCACCACACTACACCACAAACCCGAATGATAAACAGCCGAAACTGTTACCAAACAAAATAAATATGCAAATGTAAGTGAAATGTAAACTCAAATTTCAATGTCACCCACAAATGTTTGAATCAAGAACGACGTAAACATTAGATGCCGAAGCATACTAAAGTACGAGGTCCCGCTTTACCGAGTAATTGAAGAAACGATAAAAGTAGTGCTATTTCACCGGCGATATGTACGAAACATGTCTCCCACTTATGCTACACCTCTCATGTGTCCTTACAGTGTCAGACTAGAGTCAAGTTCATCAGGGTCTTCTTTCCCCGCTAATTTTTCCAAGCCCCGTTCTCTTGCCAGTGGTTTCGCTAGATAGTAGATAGGGACAGTGGGAATCTCGTTAATCCGTTCATGCGCCTCACTAATTAGATGACGAAGCATTTGGATAGACCAAATGCCCCATTTATTGAAAACAAAGTAATACATTATAATAAAATAATACAAGACAAAGTCCTCTAGGGCACATTATAGCTGTAGATGGTACCCCGCTAGCGGGTTTACAAAATAAAGCAAGATTTAATACAAAAAGTTCTAATGTATTTCATCTGGGTTCAGGGTGTGCCGCCTCGATGTTGAACAGTCTGGGTTTGGGGGGGCTGGGACCTTGGTCCTGCTGGTGGCTGAGGGCGAGGCGGAGATCGTCTGGAAGACCGTCGTTTCCACACTCTCGCCATGAAGCGCCTGTGGATCGTCGAACCCCATTTCAGGCAAGAGTGGACACAGGACTTCCGTAGGTGACTGGGAAGTTGCGAGACGTCGGTGGTGGCAGCGTTAGCACGAGGCCAAACACCTCGTGCGCCTAGAATCAAAGGGAGGTGGATAACCTCCTTAGAAGGCCAGCGGCACTCTGCGGCATCCCCGAACTTGTCGTGATCATAGACCAGGCGCTTCAAGTGCCAGGTTTCTTTCAGGGACTTAGGGCCTTCCCAGGCTACCTGGACGTCGGTAATCAGATCATGTTAGCGACGTGGCCGGCAAGATCGGGGATGTAGAGTGCCGTCAGGATGAATTACGCGCACCTCCACCTCGGTACTCCAACCCTTGGCCCTGGTGTGCCTGGCGACTTTATCGACTACCTCGTTATGTCGCTCGATACGTTCGTAGTGAGTGGAGGAACAATCTTGAAGGACGTGGCTCAAGGTTTCCCTAGCAGAGCAGTCCCGGGTCCGATATCGCCGTTGGTCCTCAGGGATGTGAGACATCCCCATACATGGCAAGTTGTTAGTGCGGAGCTGGACTGCTCTGAGAAAATTGCGTCCACTCCAGCCCTTGGGTTTTTGCAGTATCCATGAGCGACCGGCTGGATCGTCGGCTACCTGCTGCAGGCCTGCACTGAAACTCTTCTTGTTAGTGATGGCTTCACGCCACCGGGCGTGTGGATTGCTCACAGGCGCTAAGCGGGATACTCGTTGGTGGAAGGAAGCAGAAGGTTCCGAAGTAAGGATCATGGCTGTATAGGGGTCGATGCCTTCAAGTTTAGTTAACCTACCCATTAGGATGCGAGGGATTACAGCTCGTATCTGGGGAATACCAAGACCCCCGTCACGCAATCGCGCGTACAGATAGCTGTTTGGAGTATGTTTGCTCAGATGTCCTGTTATGGCAAAGGACTGGAGGCCATGATATAAACGAGGGATCAAGTATAATTTCAGAATAAGGAATTTCTGATCTGGCTTCAAGGGAGCTCGCTCGATGTTCCGGATCCAGGTCATCAAGTTGGTGAGAGATGGTTTCGCAGAGCCGGAGGCTGCGAATTGGAGACCTAAATACCGGAACGTGGAGATTTCCGAGGCGGAACGGATGTACGTGTTCCCGAGACGATAGGTGGGCTTCGCCGGGGTGACGGATTTGCCGGCGTGGATGGAAGCCACAATCGACACACACGTCTTCGGATTCAACTCTATCCCCCGTTTTCGGAAGAATTGGTTAGCGAAGTCCAGGGATATCCCCATGTCGAGTTCCCTATCTTCAAAGGGTACGAGATCGTCGGCGAAACCGAGAGCAGTAATCTTGAGATCTGGCATCAAGGTACCGCCAGGCCGAGTCTCATTAAGTGAAGTGATAAGTTCATCGAGCAACAGATTAAACAACAGGGGGCTCAAGTGAGGAACGTGGGCAGGTAGTTGCGCTTCCAAATCACGTCGGTACTCCACGTCGTGGGCCCGTCTCTCGTGCTGACGCACGGTGGGAAAAGAAGGAATCGGTAGTTTGCAATACTGGCCCCTAGTGCGGTCACGAGTGCGGCAGTCCCTTTGATGTCGAGCGAGACTAGACTTTAGACTATAAGTTTTACCACAGAGATTGCAAGTAAATGCGTTAGGAGGTGCACAATGAGTGCTAGAAGCGTAGACACGTTTGCTGACGTTGAAGGGGAGACTCCCCTTGCTGGTCGTACCAGGTCATAAGCCGTTGTCGTCAATCAGGTTCCTGAGCTTAAGATAGCGGACGAACCTTTGTCCGCTACAGTCATCCGAGGAGAAGATATATATGTATATATATATATATATATATATATATATATATATATATATATATATATATATATATATATATATATATATATATATATATATGTAACACGAAAAGTGAAACATAGGCGTTTAACATGGCAAATCAGTTTTTCCGTGCGCATTGCTTCCCTAATTATTTTAAGAAAAAACGTTTCAAATAAATGTTGTAAAGCATAAAATTCTACATCCGAATCAATAAACAAAATTCATTTTGACTACTTCATAATTGCAGAAATTAAATTTAAAAATTCACGTAATTTCAATTTAATAGTGATAGCCATGGAATTAAAAACAAGAGATGAACAAATGCGTAACGTTTTATACGTCAATATCAGAATAAATTGTCAAAATCATTTTTACGTACTAAATATTTTAGTGGTTTTGAAATTTAAAAGGAATGTATTTATGTTTTTTGAGAAGTCTATGCACTGTCATAAAATTTATATTTAGTTCTCTGGAAATTTCCCGCACACTCATTGTTGGCTCCAGTTCTATTAAAGCAAAAATATTTTCTTCATTGTTATAAATTATTTCATTTATTTCTTTCTTGAAATTTAGTGTTCCTGTCTTTTCAAACTTTACTATAAACCTCTGAATAGTTGCCGTACTAGGAATATCATGATGCTGCCAAATAGTGCTAATATAGTCACGAATTAGTCGTAAACTATGGCCAGAATAATACCATTTAATTATTTGCAACTTTTCTTCATCTGAATAATTATTCATTTTTGATAATAATAAACCCTAATATTGATTTAATATCACAGTTTTTTGAAGATAAATACAAATAATTAATTCTGTATACATACGCGTTTCATTTCCATGGCTATTTGATATTTCCAACGTAATTTTTTATATTTTTTTATTTAATTTCTGTCGTTACAGCGCATGTAAATGTAATACTGTTTATTGATTTAGATGCAGAATTTTATGCTCTACAACATTTATTTGAAGCATTTTTGGCTAAAATAATTTGGGGAGTAATGCACACAGAAAAACTGTTTTTTCATGTTAATCGCCTATGTACACAGGTATGATGTTCCACCCGGTATATATATATATATATATATATATATATATATATGTAAAAAAATGTGTTTTGTATAAAAATGAGTTCTTTAAACAAATTAATTCTGTATACATATGCGATCTTGCGCAGATAAACGGTGGGAGCAACTATGGCTCTCTTTGCTATGCGCAGAGGCGATATCGTAACCAATGGTGTTTATAGTGCACAATGTTGATTTTGGCCTTATTTGAGACAAAATTTTGAATTAGATTCGCGCAGATTTGATTTGAGCCTTCTTTTATTTTATCTTTTTTTTTTGTTCGACTGAGGTGACTCAGTATTAACTGGGATATTGGTTAATATTCGGACTTAAGAGTACACTAAGCAAGCACCTCTACTACACAGACGAACCACCTCCCCGGGGTACCATTCGGCCACGAACAGAGGCATACCAGGAAAACCGTTGCAGGGAGTTAAGCATGCTGTATTCTGGGGACCGCTCACGTTATAAGTTCCTTTGACGGCTAAGTACCACTTTGTAGTTCGACCAGATTGTGAATTCGGAGGCAACCAAAGGAACTCTCTGTCCGCGATGTATTTTGTTTTAATTGTGTATGCGGCACGTGTTCGGTTTATCTTTATAAACGCGACTCGTGAGGAAGTCCTGTTGAAGGCGCAGGAACGCGTTAGTGTGTAACCGCTGGTTATCATAATACGCCCCTTATGAGCAGGGTAACTTCGTGAATCCAGATATTGCAACCAAGCTTTTTCACAGAACGGAGAGCTTTACCTCTTTTTCTGCTGGGTTCATCTTCTTTGAATTTGGCCATTTCTAAAATACGGCAATCCAACTGCCTAGTCACTTCATACCCAAACGCCTGTATTCGTCTCAGGATTTCTGAGACATATTTGTGTAAGAACGGCAGCGGCGTCCACGGGGGTTGGTCGGGGCATCCATTGACAGCTACACAGAAAGATGAAAAACAAACCAAAATTACACATTAGCCGACTTTAAGTCCTTAATGTGGATTCTGCGTAGCTGCCGGCCTTGTACGCCCCTCAGGTCATAGACTAGTGGTGAATACTTCTTCACCACTGTCCAAGGCCCCGAGTACCTGGGGGCGAGCTTCGCCGCGAAACCCTTCGCGGCATTAGAGAGCGGATGCTCCCGGCGCATCAACTTGTCGCCCACGGAACATTCCCAGGCTCGCTTCCGCAAGTTATAATGACGCCCTTGCGTAGTGGCGGCATGGGCGAGGTTGATACGCGCCAGTTCTTGGGCGTCTCGCAACGCTTCCATCCGCTGGAGGTGCTCGTCCGATATTCTCTCGGCGGCGTCGTCGGTCGCTTCTTCCGTCAGCTCGCGTGTTACGGTCGGTACCACAGGCTCTCGACCGAAGTTTAGGTACGCTGCGGAGTAACCGGTGGAGCTGTGGCGGTACGTATTGAGGGCGAGCATTAATTCGGGCAAGTAGGTGTCCCAATTGCGGTGGGAGGTACAGTATTGTGCCATCATCGGCTTCAACACCCGGTTGACGCGCTCGACCGGATTTGCTTGCGGCGTGTAGGGAGGCGTAAGCTGATGCCGAATCTGGTACGACGCCAGCAGGTCCTTCACAGCCCGGTTGTCGAACTCCGTTCCGTTGTCTGAGATAAAAATCTTCGGGCAACCGTAGCGGCTTAGTACCAGTTCCCGCAGTGCCTGCACAACGGCTGCTCCAGTGGCCTTTCTCACGGGTCTGCATTCGACCCACTTGGTGAGGCGATCCTGCAGCACGAGGACATGCTGATATCCTCGAGGTGTGGGAGGAAACGGTCCCATCATGTCAGCAGCTACGGTTTCCCAGGGGTTCGTGATCTTCGGAGGCGACATTTTCCCTGCTGCTCCTTGCTGGTCCGCTTTGTGGTGTTGACAGCTTACACACTTCCTGACGTGTTGGGTAGCCTGTCGAAAGATTCCGGGCCAATAGTACCTCAGGGCCAGACGTGCCAAAGTTTTGGCAATGCCCATGTGGCCTGCTTCGGGACGATTGTGGCAGTCTTCTAAAACTTGCGTCCGTAGTGGTGTGGGGATGCAAAGCTTCCACTCACGCTCGGGTTCAGTGTCCGAAAGGTCGCTCGGGTCCCAAAACTTCCGCTGGAGTTTGCCTTCCGCAATTCGGTAATCGGAATGGTCCTCTGGCCTCTCTTGAACCTCGGCCATTTTCTTAGTATACCATGGGCAGGGGTATGGAGGTTCGACCGCACTAACAACCGGTAGCGGTTGGCGGGACAGCATGTCCGCCATGTGGTTTAGGCTACCTTTCCGGTACACCACCTCGAAGTCGTACTGTTGTAGCAGCATGGACCATCGCGCCACTCGGCCTGTCGGGTTCTCCATGGTGTCCAGCCATTTTAACGCCTGGTGATCCGTGATCACTATAAAATGGTAGCCTTCCAAGTATGCCCGCAGTTTTTGAATGGCCCATACGACGGCTAAGCACTCCTTCTCCGTGGTGCTGTAGTTTCTCTCGGCTGGGGAAAGGGTGCGGCTAGCGTAGGCTATCGCGCGTGGTTCTTCCATGCTTCCTTGGACCAAGGCTGCACCTATTCCGAAATCCGACGCGTCCGTTTGGAGGGTGAATGTCTCCTCGAAATTCGGACATGCTAAGGCCGGGGCAGACGTGAGACACCGTTTCAGCTCCCGAAAGGCTTCTTCCTGCTCGGGACCCCTGTGCCAGCGTTTGGCCTTCTTTAAGAGCTCAGTGAGCGGTGATACCTTTTGGGAGAATCCGGGTATGAATCTCCGGTACCAGGAGGCTGCACCGAGGAATCTTCTTAGGCCTTTGGTCGTGGTAGGTGCTGGCATTGCTATGATCGCCTCTACCTTGTCGGGGTCGGTGTGGATGCCGTCTTTAGTCACGACGTGACCCAAGTAGGTGATGGACCGTAGTCCGAATTGACACTTGTCCGCATTTATTCGGAGGTTGGCCTGTCGCAGTCTCCGAAATACTTCTTGCAGATGTTCCAGGTGTTCCTTAAACGCATGGGGCTCCATTTCAGCTCCAATGATGGAATCCAACAGTCGCTGGAACGTTGCTGGAGCCGCGTGTAAGCCGAACGGCATTACCCGGAATTGGAACAAGCCTTTACCGGGGACGGTGAACGCTGTTAGTGGCTTACTCTCGTCGGACAGCGCGACTTGCCAGTATCCATTCTTTAAGTCAATCGTGGAGAAGTATTTTGCCGGTCGGAGTTTGTCCAGGATATTGTGGATGTATGGCAGCGGGTACGCGTCTTTCTCGGTAACCTTGTTGAGTTGTCGGAAATCGATACAGAAGCGTGGTCGGCCGTCCTTCTTCCTGACGATTACCGCGGGTGAGCTCCATGGACTATTCGAGGGTTCAATAACCCCGTCGTGCAACATCTGATCGACCTCCTCGTTGATCACTTGCTGCATTCTTGGGTTTCGGGGCAGGTATCTCTGTTTGATCGGGGTATTGTCTCGCAGCTTGATCCGATGACGGGCAATCGGCGTGGTTCCGGTGATTTTGCCAAACTTTGGTAGTTCTTCTTGGAGGAACTGGGCTAATTTTTCCTCATTGGTGGGACTCGGGGTTTCTGCTGTCCATGGGGTGAGAGTGTCGAGGGGGCGCACTCCCACGGTGACGCGATGACGGATTACGTCGATGGTCATGTGAAAGGTTCGGATCACGTCCATCCCAAGAATGATTGGCGTTGTTAGCGCAGAAAGGCACAGGACCCTGATACGTTTGAAAATTCCCTGGACAATGCAGCCGATGATCATTTCTCCCTGGGTGGCGACAATGGCGCCGTTCGTCAATTGGGCTTGGG
>OX380352.1:10731427-10908927 GCA_947425015.1 Pterostichus niger | reverse complement strand
ACATTAGCCCTATGCTCTTTAATGACGTTCTGTAAAAACAGGGTGTTCGCTAGACACCCGTCTATCTGCCTAAACCCTCTCTGGACGCAGTTAATGGCGATAGAACTTAGCCTTTTAGCGATGAACTTGTTGAATAGTCGTAGGAGTAGTGAGGCAATGGTTATAGGGCGCCAGTTGTTAATAAGAGCAGGATCACCCCCTTTGGGGATAAGAGTTGTCCTGCACTCCTTTAAAGACTCAGGTACAAAACCTGAGTAAAGCATGCCATTAAAGAATATCCCCAGAGCTATGGCTGGCATAGCCCTGAGGCCTTCGGTGGACAGATGGTCTGGGCCTGCTGCGGTTTTATGCAAGGCAGCCAAAGCGACACTAATTTCCTCTAAGTAAATAGGCTGATACGTCTTATCATCGCCGTAGTTCATCGCCACAGCTGGTTCAGAATCCGAGGGCGAGACTTCTCCGAATATATGCCGATATTCCTTCTCCACCACAGACATTGGTGGAACTGTCTGGGGGGCGGACAAGGAGGCATAGCCGAATAGCGAAGACACTAGGGCACGCCGGTTCTGTGCAAAAGCATTCGACACTAGTTTATGATGCCCGGCGTGCTCTAGGTTCCTAGGGTTGCGACTTTTAGTTCCAGATGGACATGGGCCAGAGGAAGACGTGAAGGTGTTGGATTCCTTTACAGGGATCTTTTTGCGCGACGGACGACGAGACTGAGTACGTGACCCAAGCAGTAAGACCTCTAGGAGAGCACGAAGAGCACGAAGAGGGGCTTGGCCTGTTATTATGGGGTGAATATGGCCAGCCCAGTTGCCGATCTCTTCATGTCGCAGAAGTGATTCTAAATAATCCTTAACAGGATCCGGATCACTTAGAGAAGTGCAACTTGTAGAGGGTGAACTAGATGAAAGTGTTTCGCCCCTGTTTTGAACGTTATTGTTAGTTGCAATGAGAGTAGAATTACGACCGGATATAACCGGTTGGTTGACCAAATTGTCAACCCTACCGGACGGCTGCAATGTAGATGAAACTGCTCTATTCCTAAGGGAATAAGTCTGCTGGTCAGCACTCAATCTCGTGTCAGGCACCATGGTGTTGGATGTGCCAGCGCGATTCTCAACCACCTCCACCACTCCAGAAGATGTTAATTGACTTTTAATCTGAACGACTAAGTCACGGTGTGAGGCTTTCTTCCTTTGACCCTTTATGGACTCGTCCGACCGTTTGAGTTCCGAGGCGAGGTAGTTGTTGATCTTAAGTCTACCACCATCGAAATTGGCTTCCAGAGTAGCAAGTTGTCGTTGCTCGAGGGCAGGCCAAAGCTTGTAACCCCGACCCGTGGAAGCCTCAGCCTCCATTTCTAGATTATACTCTACGGGGTGAGTTTTTTGTCGGTGCAGATTAAGGCTCTGCACTGACTTAAAGGAACAATCACAATTAGGACACTTAGGTATGTAAATAGCGCCTTTGCATACTAGACGCTGATGCCTCCTTAGGCCAGCATCATTCTTAAGGACTGAGCCACAAATGCAACGAACCCCCTCCATAGCTGTTCCGTAGGGGTTCGTGGAAGAAATGATAAAACAAAACCAAATGTCAATTGACAGATATGGTTGTAAAGACGAATCGTCAGGAACTTTCAAATAAGCAAAACAAAGTGAACAGCGGGGCCGAGGAACTACACTTCTCTCGGCCCTTAGTCAAGTATCGGAAAAATAAACTGTTCAAAATAAAAAGCTTTGCGCATAAGAGGCGATTTACTTGACCAGTAGATACAAGGGTCTCGAGGAGCACAGCTGTTCACACAATAAATCCAGCCCTTAACACTCGTGACAAGTGGATCTACTACCGGACAGCACGCCGGCCTCAATCCACTGGTCGAAGTAGACGGTGGTACTTAGCCGACCACAGGAACTTATAGCTCACTGGCTTCCTTGCTATCGGTTGCCTCGCCAGCCTGTGGAACGTTACTGAGGGTACCCCGGGGAGGTGGTTCTTCCGTCTACTTTTATGCTAGCTGAGTCTTGTGCACATGTGCACGAAAAGACTACTTTAATTGATGGTAACCAAGAAGTTAAAGTTGAAAAAATTTAATTCTCGTGCTCAGCGACCCCCAGTAGAACTTCATTGGTTACGATATCGCCTCTGCGCAAAGCTTTAACTTAATATCATTTTTTCCGCCAAATGCCCCATTTATTGAAAAACAGAACACAAGAGTTGATACATTTCGGTTACGATCTTTGCCTGCCGTAGGCTTACAATAAATTATATATATGACTATTGAACAACACTATAAAACAGTAAGGAAGTTAAATAACACATATATAGATGCATATATAAACTTAAATATTGCATGGGGGATGGCGTCGTCCAGGGCAAGATGTTCGGTTGGATGATGGCGGACCCTCATGGACCTGGGGGCGCCGGAACTCTCCTCCACACGGAGGCCATGAAGTGGCGGTGCAGAGTGCTCCCCCACTTAAGCACAGTGTGAACGCAAGATGCCTTCAGGTGGTTCGGTATCTTCAAGGCGTCCGAGGTGGGCTCATTGGCACGGGGCCAGATCCCGCGAGCTCCTAGGAGGAGCGGCAGGAACAGGAACGTTTTCCCCGGCCATTGGACGGCAGCTACTTCTCTAAACAGAATGGTATCGTAGACCTGCTGCTTCCTTACCCAACTTTGTGAGAGGGACCGAGGCCCCTCCCAGCAAACCTGGGCATCCGCAACGATGGTGAGATTATCGTCCTGGTGGATAACCAAATCAGGCTTAAAGAGTCTGCCGTCTCGATGTCGAACTCGTGGCTCAACCTCGGTCGTCCATCCCTTCTTACGAGTGTGCTTGGCTATCTTCTTCACCACCTCGTCGTGCCGATGGATGCGCTCAAAATGTGTTACCTTGCAGCCCTGGAGTATATGGCTGAGGGACTCATGCCTGGGGCAACCGGCGCGGCAAAACCGTTCCTGGCGGGGAACCGAAGGAAGCCCCTTGCAAGGTAGCGCATTGGTCCTGAGCTGGACGGCCCGGACGAAATCCTTTCCCGTCCATCCATGAGGTGGCTGGATCAGCCAGCTCCTGCTGGCGGAGTCGTCTACTGTGGCTTCGATCCCCTTGGAAAAGGGGCGCGAACTAATGATTTCGCGCCAATAGAGGTCTGGGTTGCCCTTGGTTGATAAGCGGGACAGCCTCTGGTGAAAGTTGATGCCCGGCTCGACACGAAGAATCTTATCGAGGATAGGATCGTCGAGCCTCAATTTCTCGATGCGCCCTCGCATGATGTGGGGGATCTTGTAGCGGAGTTGCGAAATTCCCAGGCCTCCATCGCGGATTCTTGAGTGGACAAACTGACTTCCAATCCGGTCGCTCAGGTGGAAAATCCGTTTGATCGCCTTACGAATAAGGCGATCACACTCCGAAAGGGTTGCAGCCGTGATGGAAGGTGACTGCAATCCGTGGTATAATCGCGGTACGACGAAGTCCCGAATGATGATATACTTCTGTCCTGGTTTCAGTGGAGCACGCAAGATGTTGGACAACCAGATGGACAGGTTGTGGATGCTTGGTTTGGAGGCGCCTGTTGACGAGAAGTGGAGTCCCAGGTACCGGAACGTCTGGAGGTCGACGATGGAACGAACGAGCTTTCCCTCAAAGCGAAAGATGGCCTTAGTGCGCGCTACGGACTTGCCGTGGATGGTAGCGGCAGCGATGGCGACACACTTATTCGGATTAACGGCCATCCCTCTTGCTCGTAAGAATCGCTCGGTCTTGTCTGCAGCGATGGTCATGTCGACGTCCCGGTCTTCTAGGAGCACCAAATCATCGGCAAAGGCGAGAGCAGCAACCTTGGTACCCGCGTGATCCAGGGAGCCACCAGGTGAAGTATCGTTCAGCAAGCAGACCAATTCGTCCATTACTATATTAAAAAGTAATGGACTCAGAGGATCCCCTTGCTTAACACCCTGTCGGAACTTGATGTTATTCGTATGATATTGGCCCACTTGGATGTAGGTGTGGGCGTCTAGAGTGCTGGCGATGTATTCGACGGATGCGTCATCCAATCCAACTCGATGCAACCCCCGGAGGATGGAGTGATGCGAAACCGAGTCAAACGCCTTACGGATATCGATGGAAAGGACGTTAAAGGCCTTCCCATGTAGCCGCCTGAATTTGATATAATGATCCAGAGTAGTGAGGTTTGACAAGAGTCCGTCTGTCTCCCGGAATCCGCGCTGGAGGTCATGGAGCTTCACGGCCTTGGTAAGTCGCTTGTGCAGCAACCTATGGAAAAGTCGCTGCACAGACGACCCGATGGTGATGGGCCTCCAGTTTCCAGGGTCGGCTGGATCTCCCTCCTTAGGGACCAAGATGGTCCGATTGGCCTTCCAACAGGCCGGTGTATGGCGCCTGTACAGCAGCAGGTTGAAGAGTATGGCAAGGCGGGATGCTGGACACCTCTTCACCTGGGCGATGGTGATCCCGTCTACTCCTGGGGCCGAGTTGCTCCAGGATTGGGTAGCTGCAGTAATCTCTTCAACCTCAACTGGATGGTAGATGGAGATAGGCTCGGAGAGTCATAGTTACTCCCGCCGTTTACCCGCGCTTGCTTGAATTTCTTCACGTTGACATTCAGAGCACTGGGCAGAAATCACATTGCGTCAACACCCGTTGGGGCCATCGCAATGCTTTGTTTTAATTAGACACTAGCAAAGCGGATAGAACGCATCTGTATATAGGACGCATTTTTTATATAGAACGCATTTTTTATATAAAACTAATTTTTATATAGAACTCGTTTTTATATAGACCGCATTTATAGATAGAACGCATTTTAATATAGAACGCGTTTTTATTCAGAAAACTAATTATCTATTAAATGAAGTAATTTTTGTTATAAATCCTATAAAAATACAATATAAAAATAGATATAAGAATAACAATTAAAATTTAAATAAGAATTAAAATACATAAAAAAAAAATATTTTACTCTCAAGGATCGAACCTTTGACTTCACGCACCGAATTCCAGCACGTTGACTGTAGGAAGCTCGTGGCAGATGTAGTATTGTTAATTAATTTTGTTATAAATCCTATAAAAAATGCAATATAAAAATAGATATAAACATAACAATTAAAATTTAAATAAGAATTAAAATAAATAAAAAAAATTATTTAACTCTCAAGGATCGAACCTTTGACCTCACGCACCGAATTCCAGCACGTTGACTGTGGGAAGCTCGTAGCAGATGTAGTATTGTTAATTAATTTTGTTATAAATTCTATAAAAAATTCAATATAAAAATAGATATAAGAATAACAATTAAAATTTAAATAAGAATTAAAATAAATAAAAAAAATTATTTAACTCTCAAGGATCGAACCTTTGACCTCACGCACCGAATTCCAGCACGTTGACTGTGGGAAGCTCGTGGCAGATGTAGTATTGTTAATAAATTTTGTTATAAATCCTATAAAAAATTCAATATAAAAATAGATATAAGAATAACAATTAAAATTAAAATAAATAAAAAAATAATTTTAACGCTCAAAAAAAATAAATGTAATTAACAAAACTTAAAAAAAAAAATTGTTTCTCATGACCTATTGCACATAGATATTTCTTTTCCGAACTTAGCCTCCGCAGATAGTGTCCAAAGGACTAAAAAAAAAATCAATCGATTTAATGCAAAATTGCAACCTGTAACTTAAGCAAATTGATTTTGAGAAACAGAAGAACTTAAATTTTTTATGCAACCATATCTTTGTAAATTATTCGGCGTCCCCTTTCTAACGATATCAAACACAATGTGTCTATGTAAATATTAAAAAAAGAGATAATATTTCATATAGTATTATACGTGACTACTTTATTTTATAAACTTGCAGTGCCTAATTAGTTGCTAAGTACTGAAAAAAAATCAATTGATTTAATGAAAAATTGCGACCAGAAGAAGGTCCACACTGAAATACCCCCCCTAAATATACTTAAATTTGATACATTTTGTATGTATAAAACTATTATTATTTAAGCTCATGGTTTTATAACGTTTTAAAACATACATATAGTTAAATTTTGGTATATTCTATTTGCAACAATATTCGCTATTTACATTGTTGGACAACAATTACATTGTACATTGTTAATATCATATATCAACCATCTACAAAAATATATATCTATTATTTCATAAATTCATTGAAACTAATTATTCATTAAATTAAGTAATTTTCTTATAAATCCTATAACAAATACAATATACAAACAGATATAAAAATAACAATTAAAATTAAAATACAAATAAAAATAAGAATTAAAATAAAAAAAATAAAAAAATTAAATCGCCAGAATCGAACCTTTGACCTCACGCACCGAATTCCAGCACACTGTCCATTGCGCTACGGAAGCTCGTGGCAGATGTAACGTTGTTCAAAGATAGTAGGTGAATTTCATCATAATGTATAAAATTAATTTTTTATGCTTAATTACGCATTTAAAATTCACTATTTTTATTGTTATATAAATGCTTCAAGGCAATGTTATGTATAAAACTATATTTCTTTAAGCTTATGGTTTTATAACGTTTTAAATCATACATATACTTAAATTTTGGTATATTCTATTTGCAAGTCAAGTCAAGTCAAGTCAAAAAGGTTTTTATTATCGGTTGAGAGACAAAATACAGAAATGGTAATAAACAAAATAAAAGAAAACAATGTACTCCGATTGAGGTTGGTACCTCCTACAGAGCTTGGCTAGTATACTTATTTTACAAAAAAAAAAAAATAAAATTAAACATATACATATTCGAACATACACATACATAATACATACATATACACATACATGCACATACATACCAGTATGGCAGTAATATTAAATGGTAAATAATAGAAAATAGTAATCTAATAATATAGATACACAAATATCAACAACGATAAATTCACTGACACTAGAGGCACTGTGACTATTCAGGCACTATCTGAGTGCCAAAGGCATGATGTCGAGAATGTCCTCTAGGTCTGGAGGTAACTCAGATGCCTGGTTGAGAAGAACTGCAGGTGGATAGCGGTACTTGAAGCGTGGCCGGCGTCGTCGAGGTGGGGGTGGTGTTCTCAACTCTGACAGTCCAACAGACTGGCCTTGGATACACCGGTTGCAAAATCTGCCCTGGAGTCGACGCAGCCTCATCTCCAGCGGTTCGATGTTGGCTTGTTGATGGACCCGCAACGAGGGGAACCTCCATGGTAACCCGTGGATTCGCCTCAGGAAGCGCCGTTCGTGCTGAATAAGAGGTTGGATTGTGTGTGGCCGGGCAGCAGTATAAACCACCGACCTGTAGTCGACGATGGCGCGAACGAAGACTTTGTAAGTCAATTGTTGGACTTTGCTACTGCATCTGTGGATGCGGCCTCGGAGTGCAGCGATAAGAGAAGTCCTCTGCTTCATGCGCATGTAGCAGTAACGGACGTCCTCGCTCCAATTCAGCGTCTTGGTGAATTTTATCCCCAGGTAGGTGGCTGATGGCTGCTCCTCCACGCGTTCACCGCAGATGCGCAGGTCGTTGATGTTATCGGTTCTCTTGTTACGATGCCGGAATACAACATATTGTGTCTTACCGGCATTAACTTTGATGCGCCAACGTCGCATCCAAGTCTCCAGCGCAGCGAGTTGCTGTTGTAGTTTGTGAGTGGCGTCCCGGTGGTCGAACGCCGAAGACCAAAGCGCCGTGTCGTCGGCGTACTGCTGGATCCTATTTTCTCGTGTCTGTGGTTGTGGAATATCGTAGCAATACAGCAGGAACAGTAGAGGAGAAAGCACGCTGCCCTGCGGCACTCCGGCTCGTAGCGTAAACTCCTCAGACAGAGCACTGCCGACTCTGACCCTGGCTCGGCGATCATTGAGGAAGCCAGCGACAGCACGCACTAGGTGCGTCGGAATGTTGGCCGAGATGAGCTTCCTGAGGAGCCCGGCGTGCCACACCTTATCAAAAGCTCGCTCCAGATCCAGGAACACCGCGGCAGTGTAGTGGCCGCTGTTGTTGGCCCTGGTGATGTCTGACGTGAGTCGGAGTAGGGCGTTCTGGGTGGACTGACGAGCCCGAAATCCGAACTGGATCTCCGGAATTATATTATTCTCCTCCGAGAATTTTAGAATTTTGTTTTTTATTATTGTCTCATAAATCTTGCCCAAAGTGTTGAGGAGGGATATTGGGCGGTAGGAGGATGGGTCGGAAGGTGTTTTAAATGGTTTAGGTATCATGGTGACGATTGCTGTTCGCCAGCTTGCTGGATGGTAACCAAGGAGCAGACAGGAGTTGAGGATAATAGTGAGGAAAGTTATAGCGCTGGCAGGAAGGTTCTTGACCATCTTTACAGTGATTCCATCGCTGCCTGGGGCAGAGTTCCCTCGTTTTGCTGCGATAATCTCGTCGACTTCTTTCTCCGAGACCACGTTAACTCCATTATAAATCACTGGAGTGTTCTTGTACAGGTTGATTGCGCGCTCCGTCTCGACACGGAAGTCTTCGTGGAAGTCCGGGTGTTGAGGTTCCTGATGCACAACTTCAAGCAGCTCGGCGAATGCGGCATCTATGGATGGAGACAGCCCGACGCACTAATGCGCACATGCGATTCCACTGAATTCTTAGTTGCGGGTCGCGGTGTCGGATGTAGGCCCGGTAAACACGCCGCTTGTCCCGAATTAGGTTGACGATGTGAGCTGGGAGGGAAGGTCGAAAGCAGCGGACGGTTATTGTCGGAACAGCAGCTTCCGCGGCTACTTGTATGACGCTTGTGAGAACCGCGACTGCGTCATCAGCTTCCCTGGTGTTGGTTAACAGCTGAGGAGCGGGCGGCAGGTGCTCTGTGACGCTGGCTTGGAATGCGTCCCAGTTTGTGTTTTTATGGTCGGCTATTTGTTTGTAACGTGCCTCGTAACCAGGCGGTGGGTGCAGAAAGAAAGCATCTACAGTGAGAGGAAGGTGATCCGAGGCCACACCGACGCCGATCCGTCCAGCGTCGCTCAGATGCTGGATCATGGACTCCGTTGACACCACGTGGTCAATGATGGAGGAGCCTAGGTGGCTGATGAATGTTGGCAGCGTGTTGTGGTTCCTCCGGAGAGGCAGCTCATCCAGGACTGAGTCAAGTAAACGACCGTTGGTGTTAGTGGTAATGTCACCGAAGTTGATGTGACGGGCGTTGAAATCACCCATGATAATGGCTTTTCCCAGCAAGCTGGTAAACACAAATACCTCTTCATCTAGGTCGACTGACGGCCTGGAGTAATAACATAAAATGTGTACTCGGCCGATGCGGGTGTAAATTGTGGCACCGACGACGTTCAGGCGGTTGAACTGAACCGGGAGTTCCAGAGGCTCACTGGCGATTGTGTTGTGGACGAGTAGCGCGACACCCCCAAACCCATCTTCTTCGCGATCTTTCCTAAACACGTTAAAGCCTGGTGCTGAGAAAGTGCTAGCTGGAGTTGTTCTCGTTTCCGTGACTCCGAGGATCATGATGTTCTCGGCGCGGATGAGGTGATCGAGTAGGTGGCGTTTGAATGTTAGAGAACACACATTCACTGTGCCGATTCTTACTGTTGGTTGTTCAGCCATCTACGAGCTGGCTTTCTGGTGTTGAATTTGCTCGCCTTTCCGATCGGTGGCATCCTACGTGAACCAGTCCACCGGAGTAGGAGAAGGTTAGGCGAACATTGAATATTGATGCGGCGAGCGCAATGAGACTCTGTTGTACAGTGTATTTTTGCTGCGGCATGGCGTTGATTAGTCCAATAGACACGAATCGAAGAATGTCGAAAGTGCTGGCTGGAGTGTCGCTCGCATCGCAGCTGGGCTTGTCCGCACTCTTCAGCGGAGCTATTGCTACGTCATCTTCAGGCTTGGGTCGCTTCGAACACTTCAGGCTAGTGGCCACGTGACCCTCCTGATCACAGTTAGCGCATTTAGCAGGTTTTTCAGTTGCTGGACACTGCGAGAACGGATGAGCTTTGCTGCAGTAAAGGCAGGTGATGCGGTTGGGGCAAGTACCGGGCTGGTGGAACTGTTGGCACTTGCCACATTGCCATGGCTGAGGAGGAGGCGCGTTGGAAGGCTCCGCTCTTAGGCGCCAGTTGAAGAGGATAAAGCCGTCATTAAGCAGTCGTATCTATAGAATCCTTGTCCGTGGACACAACTCGAACGAGCCTGGTGTCGGCGCCGTTTAGTCTATAGGACCGGATGCGCCATACGTTTTTGTATAAGATGCCAGCTTTATCCAGATATTCTTGGACTTCTGGAATTTCAACCTCGAGACCCACGCCTTTGATGACGCAGGAGAAGGTGGGCAATCGAGGTGAGTGATTGTTTTTGCCCTTGCGTGCTGTTAGTGGTTCGAAAAAAATGTCCAAGCCGAGGGAATTTTTTAGATTTTTCAGCTTGGATTCAAGTTGCGGATCAAAACTTTTTACGATCATTTTCCCAGCACGAGTTGGTATTGTGTCGTAGATAGTCAGGTTCTTGACTCGAGCCAAATACGGGGCGAAGCCTTTTGGTGTCCTGGCGTGCGACGGCAGGTTGCAGACTGCTATTGAGAATAGCGTTACTCCCGAACTGTTGTTTTGATGAGTTGCCGGAGTTTGATGAGACGAAGTAGGTGCGGTAGTGACGGTAGAGCCGGAGGCTACCGTCGAAGCGTAGGAGATAGCTGGCGACATCAATGACGTTCCGATGGACGGCGTCAAGGTGTAAGGCGTCCTGCTAGGCGGTGGAGACTGGATGGAAGGTGACTCATCCGGCGAAGGTTGCACTGCGGCGGCCGCCCTGCGCTGGGAGCTCTCCAGGAGTGAGCCGATTTCTGTCAGAGGTTGTTGAGAACCGCTGCCCAGCGTCGCGGGCGTCTTGACGTTAGTGTTCTTGCCCCTAGATCTTAGCTCCCTTGACGAGCTCATGTTGCATCAGCATCACTCACTACGTCACAAAACTCAACGACACCTGTTGCACAGCACGTAACTATGATGCGAATGACGATGAAACACAAGAGAAACACAAGAAGGTGCTGGAGCCGATTACTCAACCAGAGGCCAACCGAAAACGAAAGATTGATGATGTAATGTGTACGTCGATTCTCACGAATAATTGTTGTAATCAACACTCTGAAATATACACGCTAAATAATCACAACAATGCACTAAGCAATCACAATACTTTAACAACGAACTTGTTGTAATCCACACTTGGAGAAAGTAAAACTCACAAATAGTTACCGCAAAGCACAACTTTTATAATTATCACTCACTCACCAAACACATTATTTAAAAAACGAACGAGCACCAAACACAACGTTGCGCGCACCGAAAAGATCCGAAAGTTTGTTTGTATTGAAGTTGAAGCGTGATTGAATAATTGAACAATAATTCTCAATTCAAAAAATGAAATCTGAAGTTGTATATCTTGTCTAATATTTTAAAAGTTGTATCTCGTTGTCCGTCGACTGTGGAATGATTCTATTTGCAACAATACTTGCTATTTACATTGTTGGACAATAATTACATTGTATATTGTTAATATCATATATCTCCCATCTACAAAAATATATATCTATTATTTCATAAAGTCTTCAAATCATTATTATATATGAAACTAATTATTTATTAAATTAAGTAATTTTTTTATAAACCCTATAACAAATACTATATACAATTAGATATAAAAATAACAATTACAATTAAAATACAAATTGAATAAGTATTAAAATAAAAAAAATTAAAAATTTAAATCGCCAGAATCGAACCTTTGACCTCACGCACCGAATTCCAGTACACTGTCCATTGCGCTACGGAAGCTCGTGGCAGATGTAACGTTGTTCAAAGATAGTAGGTGAATTTCATCATAATGTATAAAATTAATTTTTTATGCTTAATTAAGCATTTAAAATTCACTATTTTTAATATTATATAAATTCTTCAAGGCAATGTTATGTATAAAACTATTATTATTTAAGCTTATGGTTTTATGACGTTTTAAAACATACATATACTTAAATTTTGGTATATTTTATCTACAACAATACTCGCTATTTACATCGTTAAACAACAATTACATTGTACATTGTTAATATCATATATCATCCATCTACAAAAATATATATCTATTATTTCATTAAGTTTTCAAATCATTATTATATATGAAACTAATTATTTATTAAATTAAGTAATTTTTTTATAACTCCTATAACAAATACAATATACAAATAGATATAAAAATAACAATTACAATTAAAATACAAATTAAAATAAGAATTAAAATTAAAAAAATAAAAAATTTAAATCGCCAGAATCGAACCTTTGACCTTACGCACCGAATTCCAGCACACTGTCCATTGCGCTACGGAAGCTTGTGGCAGATGTAACGTTGTTCAAAGACAGTAGGTGAATTTCATCATAATGTATAAAATTAATTTTTTATGCTTAATTACGCATTTAAAATTCAGTATATTTATTATTATATAAATTCTTCAAGGAAATATTATGTATAAAACTATAATTATTTAAGCTTATGGTTAATTACGCTTTTAAATAGATATATATTTATTATCTTTTAAATTCTTCAAATCAATATTATGTATAAAACTAATTATTTAATAAATGAAGCAAGTCTTTACAAATCTTATTTAAATAAATATATTAAATTAAATTAAATTTCAAGTCGCCGAGTGCTGGGATTGAACCGATGATCTCAGAATTGTCTACACTCTTCATTTTGATATAACTCGGCTACCGTTAATATTACAGCAAAAATTGTTAAGATCATTTCTACTCCTATTGTGATTGTAGAAAAGTTTTATTTAAAACTTTTTTTAAAAAAAGGTACTGTAAAGGCTCTGTATACGTGACGTCAGATTAAATTAATTATAACTCGGCTACCGTTGATATTAAGGCAACAAATGTCAACACCATTTCTACTCAAATTGGCATTCTACATAACTTTTACTTGAAACTTTTTTCCAGAACATTCACTGTAAATGTTGTGTATAAGTGACGTGAAAATAAATTAACATAGAATTTTCGATATAACCATATATTTGAAATCTACTCTTCGTCCTCTTTCCAATGGTGCCAAAAAAAACGTGATCGAAAAAACTTTTTTTAAAAAAAATTCGTATCTCATGACCTATTTAAGGCCTGTACTCCATCTCAGAACTTAGCCTCCGCAGTTAGTGTCCGAAGGACCAAAAAAAATATGAATCGATTTAATGCAAAATTGCGACCTGTAGCTGATACAGACTGATTTTGAAAAACAAAAGCACTTAGATTTTTTTATGCAACCATATTATTGGAAAGTACTCGGCATCCCCTTTCCAATGATACCAAGCTCGATGTGCCTATTTTAATATTTAATAAAACATATTTTTTTCTCATATCCTATTGATCGTACATACTCCATCTCCGAACTCGGTCTGTATAATTGATATGGGAATAGTCAAAAAAAAATCAATCAATTTAATTAAAAATTGCGACCTGTAGCTGCTCCAAACTGAACTGCTTTCTTTTTCTTGGTACTTTAAGAGATCTAACTTGAATACCTTACATATTAGGAAGTTTGTCTTGGTATACATTATTGCTACAAATATGGATAGTCATCGTTTGCGGGTACAAAGTTGGCCTCTAAAATCAACGGTACAGGCTGTGTATACGTGAAATTTGAAAAAAAAGATGTAGACAACGCACGCCAATTGAAAAATCAAAAACTGATACATGATTGTACACCCGTTTCCAATGTCTATTTAATAAATAAAATTTAAAAGACTGGAACAATCAATTTTAAGAATCAAGAAATTAATCATGTGTCTTATAATAATGAAGAAAATGTCTTGGCCATAATTGAAGCAAACCCTACCCTTAGTTTAAGGGAAATCGCTACCGAAGTCGGAATTAGCCATGTATCAGTATACAATATTTTTAAGAAATATAAATACTATCCATACAAATCCCACTGCCATCAGGAACTTCGTCCAAATGATTACGAAAATCGTGTCAACTTTTGCGAAATTATTATGGAAAAGGCAAATGAGAATAGAAATTTTATAAAAAATATTTGTTTTACGGACGAATGTACGTTTACTTTAAATAAAAAGCCAAATCTACATAATTGTCGGTATTGGTCACAGCATAATCCGCACAACATCTTAGAAACTAATTCTCAGTACATACAAAGGGTAAATGTGTGGGCTGGTATACTTGGTAGCCATATAATTGGACCGTTTTTTATTGAAAAAATCAATTCTAACAAATACTTAGAACTTCTTATCGAGAAGGTGGGACCAGAGATTGCTACTTTAAATTTGGAAAATGTGTGGTTTGAACATGATGGATGTCCTGCACATAATGCTCATGTAGTACGACAGTATTTAAATGATACATTCCCGAACAGTTGGATTGGCAGAGGAGGAACAATTAATTGGCATGCACGGTCACCCGAATTAACACTGTGCGACTTTTTTTTGTGGGGACACTTGAAAAATGTTGTTAACAGAGAAAGATTTGAAAATATTGAACAACTTAAAGATGCAATTTCCAATGAATGTAGAAAAATAAATGCCAGACAGCTGCACGGCTAGGACGGCTTTTATAATAGACTTGGGTATTGTTTAGCGAAAAATGGAGGGTTATTCGAACATTTAACATAAAATTATATGCATCCTTGTTTTCTGTTTATTAAATAAATACATTATTCTTGTCTTCATTTCTGTTTTATTTTGTATGTGTTGAGAGCTATGTAGGTATTCTATAATTATAACAATGTATTTAGGAAACAGATTTGTTTTATACGTAGGTACATCAATTGAGTTAAGCATAAAAATTTAAATTATAATTCTTTGTAAACATTCGATTTGCCCTTATTTATTTAAACTAAATTTTAATTTTTGGCTGTATAACTGGCCATAATTCAATTTAATTGTCTGCATATTTAACTTCTATTAAACGAAAATCACAAAACACACTCTTTTTGACAGTTACAATGTCATACAATTGCTTGTAATTTTGTTTGAGTTCCATGGCTATCGCTACAAATAAGCAATTTTCAAAAATCTTTAAAATTTATTTTCTCGGTTATGAAATGCCACAAATAAAATCTGATTAATGGTTACATGCAGAATTTTAAGCTTTACAACTTTTATTTGAAGAATTTTTATCTAAAATCAATTGGAAAGCAACGCGCAAGGAAAAACTGATTTCCCATGTTAAACGCCTATGGCCAGATTTTTAATTAACACCCTGTATATATATATATATATATATATATATATATATATATGTAACAGTGTTATACAACTTAACAAACTAAAGCAACAAATTCAGTAACAAAAACAACTTAAAACAAATGTTCAAAATTACGACCATGTTCTGTAATACAAAAATTTAAGCGTTGAACGTGATGTGTTCGAACATCTGCCAGCATGTTTCGCGAAATATTTTGGAAAGCATCTATTAATTATATTATAGGAAGGTTAATTGTAATAAGGACAAACTGAATTTATAATGTTTAATATTATATTCTATGTGCGATCGATTTCGAGACTATGCTCATCTTCGGGCAAACAGCTGAAAAATACATTGATAAATGATTCGAAAATAATGTACAAAATAATTAATTAGTTACACATATAAAATAAATACAATTTTTATAAATACATAAATAAATAAGTTAATTTATAATTTGTCTAGTTAATAAAATTTGAGTCAAGTAATAAAATAAAATGTGATAATATAAAATAAATATAAGTAGAAAATATGTGTATATGAAAAACAAATATAAGCGTAGTCATTGTTACTGAAGTTGTTATAAATATAAAATGCAAAATTAAGGAGTGTGTAAAACAAAATGAACTAAATTACAACGTGCTCATAAATTTAGGTTATAAATTTAAATCTTAAGTAATCACACTGATCATAACATGGAATATGTTGAAAAATTTAGGACTTACCGTCAAAAATGTACAGTTGAAAAGTTAGCAAAAATATTGTAAATACATTGATAAGTAAAATAATATTATTAAATATAATTGTGGAGAAAAAACTGTCAAGTGATGTAGTTGGAACAAGTGTCAGGAGAAGAATGACGGGAATGGCGGGAAGTTATATTTGACAAAAGTTAATTATTGAAAAGGCGGTAAATTTTTGAAAATATGATATTCTGGAAAATTAGTTTGATCGTTTAATAATTGGTAATGTTCTTTTTTGTGTTTTAGAATTTCGTATTTTTCCAATAAAATTAATTTATGAAAGTTACTTTCTGAGTGTAGTAAAGATATATTATCGGTGCTGGATGAGTGGTTATTGTTAATAAGGTGGGAGCCGAAGGCAGAGTAAGGGTTATTTCTGACGTGTTCTTTAAATCTAGTTTTTAAGTTGCGTGAAGTAAGACCGATATAGATGTGTTCACAGTTGTTGCATTTAAGTTTATATATACCGCTTTTTTCTAATTTATTGAAGGGTGGTTTGCTGTTGTTTAGAATATTATTAAAGTTCGGTTGAGATTTGGAAGTGAGGATTATATTATGGTTATTAGTGATATGTTTTAATTTGGAGTGGACGGTATTGAAAAAAGGAATTGATATGTAATGTTGTTTTGTAGAAAAATGTTTATATACTTTGTTAAAAATTAAATGATTAAATTTCATGTGTTTGAAAAAACTAATTATGTAAGGAAGTGGAAATTTATTGTTTAAGCCAATGTTTAAGATGGTATTATATTCTTTATCAAAATTTTCTTTTGATAGGGGAGTGTTTAATAATCGGTGAAATAGGAAGTTGAAAGAAAGTGATTTTATTTTCGGGTTGTGATATGAGTGTTTTGGGATAATTATGTCAGTGGAAGTGGATTTTCTATAAATGTTAAAGTCTATTTTATTATTATTACGGTGTAAAGTGAGGTCTAAAAAATTAATTTTGTTATTTGATTCTAATTCGATAGTAAATTTAATTTTAGATAGAGTATTAATTTTATTATGAAAAATATCCAATTCTTGAGTAGTACCGGTCCAGAACACCAGAATGTCGTCTACATAACGTTTCCAGAAAAATATATTTTCACTTAGTGGTTCCTTCATGATAGATAATTCTAAATTATCTATAAAAATATTCGCCAAGAGTCCACTAATTGGACTACCCATAGGTAAACCGTCTTCTAATTTATATGTATCGTTGTTAAATTTGAAGAAGTTTTGTTCTGTTGTGATTTTAAAGAGTTCTAGAATATTGTCTAAATCTATTTGTTCTAGATTGTATTTTTGTTTGAAATTTATATCGGTGTTTATTAAATTTTTTAAAAGTTTTAAAGATTCAATAACAGGAATATTAGTGTATAAGTTGACAATATCAAATGAAATCATAATAAAATTTTTATGATTTGTTTCTAAAGATTGATTTATTTCTGTTATTAGGTGGTTAGAATTTTTTACAGATAGATCAGAATTATATTGAAGTTTATTTATGAGAATGTCATTTAAGGATTTAGCAAGTAATTGAGCTGGAGATGATACGGAAGAGGTAATTGGTCTTATGGATTTATCAGGTTTGTGTAATTTGATTAGACTATATAGGATAGGAGTGGAGGGGTTTTTTTGTAAAATGTTATATTTATTAATATTAAATTTGGAAAGGGTGGATGCGCAATTATTGATAGTTTTTCTTAACTTTAAGTTATATGAATTGATGGGGTTGGATTTAATTAATTTTATATTATTATCAACAAAAAATTTATGAGTTTTGCTAATATAGTCAGCTGTATCTAAAATTACCATTCCAGCATTTTTGTCGGCTTTGGTTACAGTTAAATTATTGTTCGAGATTTTTTGTTTTAATGATTTCAAAGTATTATTGATTTCTCTATTAGATCTGGATAAATTTATATTATAATTGTTATGATCAGTGTGATTACTTACGTTTTTATGAATTTGTAGTAGCTGTTGTTCAATTTCATTCTTCAGTTGTGTTTTGTTGGGATGGTTATATATTTGGGTTTCTAATTCAATGGCGATTTTTGACAGGTTGATGTTCTTCGGTGGTGGAGCATATTTGTATCCTAGGTTTAAAGTTTTTTCTTCGGATGGTGTGAAAGTTGTGGATGAAAGGTTTGTAGTCCTTGGAGGAAAATTGTGGATTGATGATTCTTCTATTATGTTGTTTATGGTTTGTTGTTCTTGTTGTATATGTATCTGGTCCTGTAGTTGTTTTGATTTTATTAAATTGTTAAGTTTATTTCTTCTTTTTTGGTCTCTGTTGCAATTTATGTAGTAGGTATGTTCTTCAAGTTGTTGAGTTATGGTTTCATATTCTAGTGTGTGAAGTGTTTTTAACAGGTGTCTATGTAAGAATTTAAGTTTCGTGTCTATGAAGCAACTGTTTCTTTGTTGAACTTTTAACTCCTTTTTTAGTGCTCTGAAGTTTGTTTCCTTTTCCTGACACTTGTTCCTAAGTTTTGATCTTAGAAATTTTGGTATGCATTTATAAAGTTTGGCTGTGTATAAGAAATTTAAATGTTGATGTACTATATGTCGTTTATTTATTAATGTCTTCAACTGGAAGAGTGCAAAGGATATCTCCTTGGATTCTATTTTCGTAATGAAGGACTCCATGTCAGTTTGTAATAATTATATTATAGGAAGGTTAATTGTAATAAGGACAAACTGAATTTATAATGTTTAATATTATATTCTATGTGCGATCGATTTCGAGACTATGCTCATCTTCGGGCAAACAGCTGAAAAATACATTGATAAATGATTCGAAAATAATGTACAAAATAATTAATTAGTTACACATATAAAATAAATACAATTTTTATAAATACATAAATAAATAAGTTAATTTATAATTTGTCTAGTTAATAAAATTTGAGTCAAGTAATAAAATAAAATGTGATAATATAAAATAAATATAAGTAGAAAATATGTGTATATGAAAAACAAATATAAGCGTAGTCATTGTTACTGAAGTTGTTATAAATATAAAATGCAAAATTAAGGAGTGTGTAAAACAAAATGAACTAAATTACAACGTGCTCATAAATTTAGGTTATAAATTTAAATCTTAAGTAATCACACTGATCATAACATGGAATATGTTGAAAAATTTAGGACTTACCGTCAAAAATGTACAGTTGAAAAGTTAGCAAAAATATTGTAAATACATTGATAAGTAAAATAATATTATTAAATATAATTGTGGAGAAAAAACTGTCAAGTGATGTAGTTGGAACAAGTGTCAGGAGAAGAATGACGGGAATGGCGGGAAGTTATATTTGACAAAAGTTAATTATTGAAAAGGCGGTAAATTTTTGAAAATATGATATTCTGGAAAATTAGTTTGATCGTTTAATAATTGGTAATGTTCTTTTTTGTGTTTTAGAATTTCGTATTTTTCCAATAAAATTAATTTATGAAAGTTACTTTCTGAGTGTAGTAAAGATATATTATCGGTGCTGGATGAGTGGTTATTGTTAATAAGGTGGGAGCCGAAGGCAGAGTAAGGGTTCTAATTTATTGAAGGGTGGTTTGCTGTTGTTTAGAATATTATTAAAGTTCGGTTGAGATTTGGAAGTGAGGATTATATTATGGACCATAATATAATCCTCACTTCCAAATCTCAACCGAACTTTAATAATATTCTAAACAACAGCAAACCACCCTTCAATAAATTAGAAAAAAGCGGTATATATAAACTTAAATGCAACAACTGTGAACACATCTATATCGGTCTTACTTCACGCAACTTAAAAACTAGATTTAAAGAACACGTCAGAAATAACCCTTACTCTGCCTTCGGCTCCCACCTTATTAACAATAACCACTCATCCAGCACCGATAATATATCTTTACTACACTCAGAAAGTAACTTTCATAAATTAATTTTATTGGAAAAATACGAAATTCTAAAACACAAAAAAGAACATTACCAATTATTAAACGATCAAACTAATTTTCCAGAATATCATATTTTCAAAAATTTACCGCCTTTTCAATAATTAACTTTTGTCAAATATAACTTCCCGCCATTCCCGTCATTCTTCTCCTGACACTTGTTCCAACTACATCACTTGACAGTTTTTTCTCCACAATTATATTTAATAATATTATTTTACTTATCAATGTATTTACAATATTTTTGCTAACTTTTCAACTGTACATTTTTGACGGTAAGTCCTAAATTTTTCAACATATTCCATGTTATGATCAGTGTGATTACTTAAGATTTAAATTTATAACCTAAATTTATGAGCACGTTGTAATTTAGTTCATTTTGTTTTACACACTCCTTAATTTTGCATTTTATATTTATAACAACTTCAGTAACAATGACTACGCTTATATTTGTTTTTCATATACACATATTTTCTACTTATATTTATTTTATATTATCACATTTTATTTTATTACTTGACTCAAATTTTATTAACTAGACAAATTATAAATTAACTTATTTATTTATGTATTTATAAAAATTGTATTTATTTTATATGTGTAACTAATTAATTATTTTGTACATTATTTTCGAATCATTTATCAATGTATTTTTCAGCTGTTTGCCCGAAGATGAGCATAGTCTCGAAATCGATCGCACATAGAATATAATATTAAACATTATAAATTCAGTTTGTCCTTATTACAATTAACCTTCCTATAATATAATTATTACAAACTGACATGGAGTCCTTCATTACGAAAATAGAATCCAAGGAGATATCCTTTGCACTCTTCCAGTTGAAGACATTAATAAATAAACGACATATAGTACATCAACATTTAAATTTCTTATACACAGCCAAACTTTATAAATGCATACCAAAATTTCTAAGATCAAAACTTAGGAACAAGTGTCAGGAAAAGGAAACAAACTTCAGAGCACTAAAAAAGGAGTTAAAAGTTCAACAAAGAAACAGTTGCTTCATAGACACGAAACTTAAATTCTTACATAGACACCTGTTAAAAACACTTCACACACTAGAATATGAAACCATAACTCAACAACTTGAAGAACATACCTACTACATAAATTGCAACAGAGACCAAAAAAGAAGAAATAAACTTAACAATTTAATAAAATCAAAACAACTACAGGACCAGATACATATACAACAAGAACAACAAACCATAAACAACATAATAGAAGAATCATCAATCCACAATTTTCCTCCAAGGACTACAAACCTTTCATCCACAACTTTCACACCATCCGAAGAAAAAACTTTAAACCTAGGATACAAATATGCTCCACCACCGAAGAACATCAACCTGTCAAAAATCGCCATTGAATTAGAAACCCAAATATATAACCATCCCAACAAAACACAACTGAAGAATGAAATTGAACAACAGCTACTACAAATTCATAAAAACGTAAGTAATCACACTGATCATAACAATTATAATATAAATTTATCCAGATCTAATAGAGAAATCAATAATACTTTGAAATCATTAAAACAAAAAATCTCGAACAATAATTTAACTGTAACCAAAGCCGACAAAAATGCTGGAATGGTAATTTTAGATACAGCTGACTATATTAGCAAAACTCATAAATTTTTTGTTGATAATAATATAAAATTAATTAAATCCAACCCCATCAATTCATATAACTTAAAGATAAGAAAAACTATCAATAATTGCGCATCCACCCTTTCCAAATTTAATATTAATAAATATAACATTTTACAAAAAAACCCCTCCACTCCTATCCTATATAGTCTAATCAAATTACACAAACCTGATAAATCCATAAGACCAATTACCTCTTCCGTATCATCTCCAGCTCAATTACTTGCTAAATCCTTAAATGACATTCTCATAAATAAACTTCAATATAATTCTGATCTATCTGTAAAAAATTCTAACCACCTAATAACAGAAATAAATCAATCTTTAGAAACAAATCATAAAAATTTTATTATGATTTCATTTGATATTGTCAACTTATACACTAATATTCCTGTTATTGAATCTTTAAAACTTTTAAAAAATTTAATAAACACCGATATAAATTTCAAACAAAAATACAATCTAGAACAAATAGATTTAGACAATATTCTAGAACTCTTTAAAATCACAACAGAACAAAACTTCTTCAAATTTAACAACGATACATATAAATTAGAAGACGGTTTACCTATGGGTAGTCCAATTAGTGGACTCTTGGCGAATATTTTTATAGATAATTTAGAATTATCTATCATGAAGGAACCACTAAGTGAAAATATATTTTTCTGGAAACGTTATGTAGACGACATTCTGGTGTTCTGGACCGGTACTACTCAAGAATTGGATATTTTTCATAATAAAATTAATACTCTATCTAAAATTAAATTTACTATCGAATTAGAATCAAATAACAAAATTAATTTTTTAGACCTCACTTTACACCGTAATAATAATAAAATAGACTTTAACATTTATAGAAAATCCACTTCCACTGACATAATTATCCCAAAACACTCATATCACAACCCGAAAATAAAATCACTTTCTTTCAACTTCCTATTTCACCGATTATTAAACACTCCCCTATCAAAAGAAAATTTTGATAAAGAATATAATACCATCTTAAACATTGGCTTAAACAATAAATTTCCACTTCCTTACATAATTAGTTTTTTCAAACACATGAAATTTAATCATTTAATTTTTAACAAAGTATATAAACATTTTTCTACAAAACAACATTACATATCAATTCCTTTTTTCAATACCGTCCACTCCAAATTAAAACATATCACTAATAACCATAATATAATCCTCACTTCCAAATCTCAACCGAACTTTAATAATATTCTAAACAACAGCAAACCACCCTTCAATAAATTAGAAAAAAGCGGTATATATAAACTTAAATGCAACAACTGTGAACACATCTATATCGGTCTTACTTCACGCAACTTAAAAACTAGATTTAAAGAACACGTCAGAAATAACCCTTACTCTGCCTTCGGCTCCCACCTTATTAACAATAACCACTCATCCAGCACCGATAATATATCTTTACTACACTCAGAAAGTAACTTTCATAAATTAATTTTATTGGAAAAATACGAAATTCTAAAACACAAAAAAGAACATTACCAATTATTAAACGATCAAACTAATTTTCCAGAATATCATATTTTCAAAAATTTACCGCCTTTTCAATAATTAACTTTTGTCAAATATAACTTCCCGCCATTCCCGTCATTCTTCTCCTGACACTTGTTCCAACTACATCACTTGACAGTTTTTTCTCCACAATTATATTTAATAATATTATTTTACTTATCAATGTATTTACAATATTTTTGCTAACTTTTCAACTGTACATTTTTGACGGTAAGTCCTAAATTTTTCAACATATTCCATGTTATGATCAGTGTGATTACTTAAGATTTAAATTTATAACCTAAATTTATGAGCACGTTGTAATTTAGTTCATTTTGTTTTACACACTCCTTAATTTTGCATTTTATATTTATAACAACTTCAGTAACAATGACTACGCTTATATTTGTTTTTCATATACACATATTTTCTACTTATATTTATTTTATATTATCACATTTTATTTTATTACTTGACTCAAATTTTATTAACTAGACAAATTATAAATTAACTTATTTATTTATGTATTTATAAAAATTGTATTTATTTTATATGTGTAACTAATTAATTATTTTGTACATTATTTTCGAATCATTTATCAATGTATTTTTCAGCTGTTTGCCCGAAGATGAGCATAGTCTCGAAATCGATCGCACATAGAATATAATATTAAACATTATAAATTCAGTTTGTCCTTATTACAATTAACCTTCCTATAATATAATTATTACAAACTGACATGGAGTCCTTCATTACGAAAATAGAATCCAAGGAGATATCCTTTGCACTCTTCCAGTTGAAGACATTAATAAATAAACGACATATAGTACATCAACATTTAAATTTCTTATACACAGCCAAACTTTATAAATGCATACCAAAATTTCTAAGATCAAAACTTAGGAACAAGTGTCAGGAAAAGGAAACAAACTTCAGAGCACTAAAAAAGGAGTTAAAAGTTCAACAAAGAAACAGTTGCTTCATAGACACGAAACTTAAATTCTTACATAGACACCTGTTAAAAACACTTCACACACTAGAATATGAAACCATAACTCAACAACTTGAAGAACATACCTACTACATAAATTGCAACAGAGACCAAAAAAGAAGAAATAAACTTAACAATTTAATAAAATCAAAACAACTACAGGACCAGATACATATACAACAAGAACAACAAACCATAAACAACATAATAGAAGAATCATCAATCCACAATTTTCCTCCAAGGACTACAAACCTTTCATCCACAACTTTCACACCATCCGAAGAAAAAACTTTAAACCTAGGATACAAATATGCTCCACCACCGAAGAACATCAACCTGTCAAAAATCGCCATTGAATTAGAAACCCAAATATATAACCATCCCAACAAAACACAACTGAAGAATGAAATTGAACAACAGCTACTACAAATTCATAAAAACGTAAGTAATCACACTGATCATAACAATTATAATATAAATTTATCCAGATCTAATAGAGAAATCAATAATACTTTGAAATCATTAAAACAAAAAATCTCGAACAATAATTTAACTGTAACCAAAGCCGACAAAAATGCTGGAATGGTAATTTTAGATACAGCTGACTATATTAGCAAAACTCATAAATTTTTTGTTGATAATAATATAAAATTAATTAAATCCAACCCCATCAATTCATATAACTTAAAGATAAGAAAAACTATCAATAATTGCGCATCCACCCTTTCCAAATTTAATATTAATAAATATAACATTTTACAAAAAAACCCCTCCACTCCTATCCTATATAGTCTAATCAAATTACACAAACCTGATAAATCCATAAGACCAATTACCTCTTCCGTATCATCTCCAGCTCAATTACTTGCTAAATCCTTAAATGACATTCTCATAAATAAACTTCAATATAATTCTGATCTATCTGTAAAAAATTCTAACCACCTAATAACAGAAATAAATCAATCTTTAGAAACAAATCATAAAAATTTTATTATGATTTCATTTGATATTGTCAACTTATACACTAATATTCCTGTTATTGAATCTTTAAAACTTTTAAAAAATTTAATAAACACCGATATAAATTTCAAACAAAAATACAATCTAGAACAAATAGATTTAGACAATATTCTAGAACTCTTTAAAATCACAACAGAACAAAACTTCTTCAAATTTAACAACGATACATATAAATTAGAAGACGGTTTACCTATGGGTAGTCCAATTAGTGGACTCTTGGCGAATATTTTTATAGATAATTTAGAATTATCTATCATGAAGGAACCACTAAGTGAAAATATATTTTTCTGGAAACGTTATGTAGACGACATTCTGGTGTTCTGGACCGGTACTACTCAAGAATTGGATATTTTTCATAATAAAATTAATACTCTATCTAAAATTAAATTTACTATCGAATTAGAATCAAATAACAAAATTAATTTTTTAGACCTCACTTTACACCGTAATAATAATAAAATAGACTTTAACATTTATAGAAAATCCACTTCCACTGACATAATTATCCCAAAACACTCATATCACAACCCGAAAATAAAATCACTTTCTTTCAACTTCCTATTTCACCGATTATTAAACACTCCCCTATCAAAAGAAAATTTTGATAAAGAATATAATACCATCTTAAACATTGGCTTAAACAATAAATTTCCACTTCCTTACATAATTAGTTTTTTCAAACACATGAAATTTAATCATTTAATTTTTAACAAAGTATATAAACATTTTTCTACAAAACAACATTACATATCAATTCCTTTTTTCAATACCGTCCACTCCAAATTAAAACATATCACTAATAACCATAATATAATCCTCACTTCCAAATCTCAACCGAACTTTAATAATATTCTAAACAACAGCAAACCACCCTTCAATAAATTAGAAAAAAGCGGTATATATAAACTTAAATGCAACAACTGTGAACACATCTATATCGGTCTTACTTCACGCAACTTAAAAACTAGATTTAAAGAACACGTCAGAAATAACCCTTACTCTGCCTTCGGCTCCCACCTTATTAACAATAACCACTCATCCAGCACCGATAATATATCTTTACTACACTCAGAAAGTAACTTTCATAAATTAATTTTATTGGAAAAATACGAAATTCTAAAACACAAAAAAGAACATTACCAATTATTAAACGATCAAACTAATTTTCCAGAATATCATATTTTCAAAAATTTACCGCCTTTTCAATAATTAACTTTTGTCAAATATAACTTCCCGCCATTCCCGTCATTCTTCTCCTGACACTTGTTCCAACTACATCACTTGACAGTTTTTTCTCCACAATTATATTTAATAATATTATTTTACTTATCAATGTATTTACAATATTTTTGCTAACTTTTCAACTGTACATTTTTGACGGTAAGTCCTAAATTTTTCAACATATTCCATGTTATGATCAGTGTGATTACTTAAGATTTAAATTTATAACCTAAATTTATGAGCACGTTGTAATTTAGTTCATTTTGTTTTACACACTCCTTAATTTTGCATTTTATATTTATAACAACTTCAGTAACAATGACTACGCTTATATTTGTTTTTCATATACACATATTTTCTACTTATATTTATTTTATATTATCACATTTTATTTTATTACTTGACTCAAATTTTATTAACTAGACAAATTATAAATTAACTTATTTATTTATGTATTTATAAAAATTGTATTTATTTTATATGTGTAACTAATTAATTATTTTGTACATTATTTTCGAATCATTTATCAATGTATTTTTCAGCTGTTTGCCCGAAGATGAGCATAGTCTCGAAATCGATCGCACATAGAATATAATATTAAACATTATAAATTCAGTTTGTCCTTATTACAATTAACCTTCCTATAATATAATTATTACAAACTGACATGGAGTCCTTCATTACGAAAACATCTATTAATTCTTCTTTCGTAAACATTTGAAAACGTTTTTTTTATTGTTTGCAAAATAAGTTAAATAAAGTAACCAGCAAATGTATACTTTTTTGACATTAATTTAACACTGTTACATTTTGTTTATTTTCACATAGCCACCTATAATATTTGTATAAAAATTATTTTTAGTATTTCTCAATTTTCTTATTTTTCTCGAATTTTTTCAGATACATTAATAAAAACTAATACACCGTTGAAAAGAGAAAAAAATGGCGGTTTTTATTTTAGTAAAATAATTATAGGTTGATAGTCGTATCTTGTAAACCTGACTTTATAAAAAATATCTACATCTGCCATCAAATAGTATATTTAAAATAATAAAACTTTCATATGAACCATTTTTTTCTATTACTCATAATAAAAAAGTTAAAGGGGGGGGCCGTCTTCCCAGACTCACCCTGTATATATATATATATATATATATATATATATATATATATATATATATATATGTATTTCTTTAATTTGAAGTTGACCGCGCTCAGCGGGTAAAGTAGTAACCGTCTTACACGGAAGAAAACTTTTGAAGGTTAACAAAAACGAGTGTTGTTAAAAAGGAATCACGTGTTTAATAAAGTAATTATAATTTATCTTTAATAGAAAATTTGTAAAAAGGAATAGACAAATAAAAAAATAAACTTTGTTTTCAGAACAACGCAACAGAGTTTATTTATTTTAGTCAATTCCCAACAAAAATAAATAAAATCTTACAAAACGACAATTTTGTTTAACAGAAAAATGAAAAAATTACAATTTGAATTTATGATTAAATCATCAGGTGATGGAAAATCAAATATGATGGTCATAACCTCAATTACCACTGAGAATAATCAAACTTTTGCAATACCAGAAGAATTACAGCAAATAGGTTACCACAAAGAGGTGATGAAAACAACTGTCTATAATTTGGTGAAAAACAGCTTGAAAAAAAGACACCAATTTAGAAAAGTTTGGATAGGATTGACTGAGGAAATACAGACAGCTTACATGGATAATTATGGTAATATGATGTTTGGAGACCAGAGTTTAGAAGAAATTTCAGATAGCCCTGCTACTACAAGTAATTTAGAAGAAAAAAATACTTTAAATGCTTTAAATTTAAATACTTTAAAACTCCTAGAAAAATTAGTGGAAAATACACAGGTAACGAGAGATCAAAACTTGAAGAAAATATCAGAGAAATTTGTAATTGAAAAATTCACAAGCACAAATAATAATGCAAATCAATGGATGGATATTTTTGAAAAAGAATGTACACGCTTTGATGTAATAGAAGATTAGAAAAAAATTGAAATTCTCAGGCTGTTCATGGATAAATCTTGCGCAGATTGGTACAGCTCTATGATTATAAAACTAACAAGAGATTCGGAATGGATAATTTGGAAAAACAAATTTTGTGAAACATTTGCAAATAAAGGTTGGAACCCAGTCACTTATGCATTATTATACAAATATAAAAATGGTTCGTTGTTGGACTATGCAATGAGAAAGGAAAAACTTTTATTGGATATGAGAAGATAAATCGATCCAGGCACCTTGGTAGATCTTATTGCAGCTGGTTTACCAGAGTTTATACTTAATAAAATTGATAGAGAGGTATTGAAAGATACAGTGGATTTGTTTAATGAAATCAGCAAATATGACCACATGGTAAATAAAAAAAGTTTTTTTGGAAAAATTAAAATTGTAAATACGAATAGTAAACAAGAGCAATGCAAAAATTGTGAAAAACTAAATAAAGGCACTCGTTATCACGCTGAATCAGTATGTTGGTTCAAAAGAAAAGAAGATGATCAAGAAAGAAAAAACTACATCAAGCATGTCAACAATTCAGTAATTGAAGCCGAATTAAATGACACAAATCAAAAAAACTAATAGTTACACCATTAATCAAAGTCAAACTGCTATTAGAAAATAAATTGGAAATATTTGGGATATATGATTCGGGGTCAAATGTTTCTTTAATAAATTCTAAATTATTGAAAATAAAAGATGGAAAAACTGATAGTTTCAATAAAGCAAATTTAATAACGATTAATGGTGTTAAAAAGACAAGTGGTTTGACAACTATAAAAATTAAAATTTTTGAAATAGAGGAAAAAGTTGATGTTTACATCATAGATGAAGAAAAATTCAAATATGATTTTTTGATGGGATTAGATATGATAGAAAAATTCAAACTAATTCAGAGCGAGGATTTAAAAATAACTCAAAAAAAGAGTTTGAATCCGCAGAATGAAAATCATCTAGAAGAAAAATATACAATAAATTTTAATGAGCATATAGAGGAAAAAAAAATTCTAATACAAATAGATCATTTAACTAACAATCAAAAGTCTGAAATAAATAAACTAATTGACGAATATAAGTCAGTCTTTGCAAAGGACAAATATGACATCGGTACAGTAAGAGAATATGAGGCACGTATCGACTTATTAGTCGACAAATATTGCAGTAAAAGACCTTACAGGTGCACCGTAGAGGATAAAAAGGAGATAGAAGAACCAAATATCAAAATTATTAAAAAAAGAACTCATCGAAGAATCCTACAGTCCATTTGCGGCACCAGTGACCCTGGCATTTAAAAAAGAAGAAAACAAAAAATCCAGACTATGTATAGATTTCAGAGACATGAATAAAATAGTAGTACCTCAAGCACAACCATTTCCACTGACTGAGGGCATAATGATAAGGACAAGAAATTGCATTTTTTTTCTCGACTTTGGATATAAACTCGGCATTCTGGTCAATTCCTCTGCGAATTGAAGATAGAAAAAAAAACTGCATTCGTAACACAGGAGGGACACTTCCAATGGACTTGCCTACCTTTTGGACTAAAAACCTCACCAGCAATTTTTCAAAGAATACTAAGTAACATATTGAGGAAGTACAAACTTACAGATTTTGCGGTTAATTATATAGATGATATTCTTATATTTTCTAAATCTTTTTCTGAACACATTAGTCATTTAACACAGTTGTTAGAAGCAATAAAAAAGGAAGGTTTCCGACTAAAATTTACAAAATGCACATTTGCAGCAGACTCTGTAAAATATCTTGGTCATATAATACAGAATAATTCTATCAGGCCAATAAAAGATAATTTAATTTCAATACAAAAATTTCCTGTTCCAAAAACTCGGAAAAATATAAGGCAATTTTTGGGAAAGGTAAACTTTTACCATGAGTACATACCGAAGAGTGCAATAATCCTAGATCCACTGCATAATTTACTAAGAAAAAATCAAAGATTTATCTGGTGTGTAGTATGTCAAAAAGCATTTGAGATTATAAAAAATCTGCTGTGCTCACAACCAGTTCTAGAAATTTTTGATCAAGATTTAGAAATCAACATCTACACAGATGCATCTTTGGAAGGGGTCGGAGCCATTTTGAAACAGACACAACCTAATGGAAGAGAAAACCCAGTGGCATACTTTTTGAAAAAACTAAATGAGGTCCAGAAGAAAAAAAAAGCAATATATTTGGAATGCTTAGCTATCAAAGAAGCAGTAAGATACTGGCAATACTGCCTCATAGGTAAATCATTTACTGTATATTCAGATCACAAACCATTGGAGAAGATGAACATCAAATCTAGGACCGATGAAGAGCTAGGAGATTTGACATATTATCTGTCACAATATGATTTTCAAATCAAATATACCCCAGGAAACAAAAATTTAGAAGCAGATTGTCTAAGCAGAAACCCAATATTGAAGTCAGATGAAAATAAAGAAGAACAATTAAAAATTGTAAACTTAATAACATTGAATGAGATTCTGACAGATCAAGACAAAAATAAAGAGGTGGAAGGAAAAGAAAACAAGTTAATAAAGAAAGACAATGTATACTTTAGGAAGGTTAGAAAAAAAGAAAAAATTCTTTTCTCGGAAGAATTTAGCGTTAAACTCATAAAAAATGTACACGAAAACCTGTGCCATATTGGTATTAAACAAATGCAAAAAAAGCTTGGTTCATTATACACAGCGAAAAATTTGACAAAAAACATTATAAAAGTTTGTAGAAGCTGTGAGATATGTATAAAAAATAAATCAAGGGGACAAGACAAGTTTGGTTTTATGTCTCACAATCGGAGGATTTGGAGGTTCGAGGTCCACGAAAAAATATTTACACCTTCTAGTAGATCACTTCACAAGATACGCGTACATTTTAACATCTAAAACACAGAGTGCAAATGATTTCATAAAACTAGTCAACAACATAGCAGAAACAGATGAAATCGGTATGCTTCTCACCGATCAATATCCAGGAATCAATTCAAAAGAATTAAAAAGATTTTTAAAAGAAAAGTCAATCCCAATAGTCTTTACTGCAACAAATGCACCCTTCTCAAATGGATTAAATGAAAGACTAAATCAAACGTTGGTGAACAAAATCAGATGTAAAATAAATGAGAATGGAAAAAAATATAGCTTGGACAACAATAGCACAAGATTGTGTAAATAAATATAATGACACTGAGCATTCAGTTACTGGTTTTGCACCAAGATATCTGTTAGATGGAACAGATGTTACAGTTTTGCCAAGTGAACTAAAAAAACGAAAACAAATAGAAAATGATTGGATAAGGGATAGAAAAATAGCATTTGAAAATACGACAAAATCGCACAATTATAACAAAAAACTATTTGATGAAAATCGAAAACAATTTTAATTCAATGTAGGAGATATGGTATACGTGGAAAATGGAAACAAACTAAACAGAAAAAACTAGATGAACTAAAAATTGGACCATACGAGATTATAGAAAAAATATCAAACTCAATATACAGGATTAATACAGGTCACAAGACATCAGAATCAAATCTTTTCCATAAAACGAAACTTATTCCGGCTCCTGCATTAGATGAAGAAGAAGACGAATGAAAACCAAGATCTAACGTAAATTGTTAAAAAAAAAATTTCTTCCCGTTGGGGGGAGGGGATGTAAAGAAAATGTATTTCTTTAATTTGAATTTGGCCGCGCTCAGCGGGTAAAGTAGTAATCGTCTTACACGGAAGAAAACTTTTGAAGGTTAACAAAAACGAGTGTTGTTAAAAAGGAATCATGGGTTTAATAAAGTAATTATAATTTATCTTTAATAGAAAATTTGTAAAAAGGAATAAACAAATTAAAAAATAAACTTTGTTTTCAGAGCAACGCAACAGAGTTTATTTATTTTAGTCAATTCCCAACAAAAATAAATAAAATCTTACATATATATATATATATAAGTTAGATTTATTGATTTGCAATAAATGTTTTTAAAAAATTTTATTTTAAGTGTTTTACAACATAAGATATTTTTTAGCTTCAGAAGTCAAAAGTTAGATACAGATTTGTTATAAGTATGTGTTGATCGTACTGGAGTGAGAATCTGACTGAGTTCAGTCTTACACTTTCCTACCCAGGATGTTACATGATTCTAAGATATGATATTAATTCTGGAATCGTATTGCTGGAGAGTCAGCGGTTTCTGTGGGAACACCGTTTCCTAACTCCTCCTTAGCTAGAATTGGGCTTCATCGGGGAGCTGGTGGACCGTTGTAGGGGCTGAAGTTCTCGGTTGAAGTTCAATGCCTTCTCTGGACTTCGGTCTTGTCAGCGAGCGTCTGTGGAACTTTCTCTTTAAAAAGATTACAAGCAGGATGATAGCACCTGTAATCAAAATTATATAGAGTATTAGGGTTGAATAATTGATGATATTGTTGACATCGTGCTGGTCGAAGAAATAGTCGTCAATGGATTCTTCGAGTTTATTCATTGGTTTCAGCTCGTTGATGGTGTTTAGATCAATTGACATTTTTGGAATTTGTGATTTGTTGAAGTCAAATTTGTAGTTTTCGATTACTACTGGTTTGCCAAAGGTTCCGTGTTTAAATAATAAATTTTGGTTCTTGTATTCCAACAGGCAATCGTCTTCTTTTACCAGGAATATTCCTTGGAGCGTTTTTATAGTGTCGCCTTGTTTACATTTGATTTTAATTTCTTCGTGATCGGGGAATATTATTAAATGTTGGTTGATGTCAGTCAAATATTCGATATGATTCTGTCTGATATTTAATTTTAGAAATTGACAATTTTCAATGTTGTTGTGTGAAATGAAGTTCTTCTCGCAAGAGTTTTCGGTCAGTTCAATTATCTTGTTGGGACACTGGTATGTGTTTTCCTTATTGTAGGTACATACGTCATATAGAGATTTAATTTGTCCATCATTTGATCTTAAGAAGTATTCTTGATTAGGGATAACAGTTACATATTCAGTATTGTGTTTAGTAGGAATCGGGATTAGGTGAATTAACTCAAATTGCGTTTCGTAATTTATAGGAATTTCAATAAAATACGTAATTTTGTTAGATGATAATTTGCAATTTACAAAGAGCATTTTTTCTAGTTCTAGAATATTTTCTGAATTTATATTAATTGGTAACTGATTATTATAAAATTTTGAAATTTTATTTAATTCTGTGAGAAGATCGTGTGACTTTATAATACTTGAATGTATAGTGTGTAATTTACAAAACGTCAAAGAATTTTCGACATCTTGGAGAATATTAAAAGTTAAAGTATATAAAGTGTTTAATTGATGAAAAATATCTTTTATAAAGAGTTTATCTTGATCTCTAGTTCCACCGACAACAATGTGGAGTAGTTGTTCAATTTTTGATTTTAATAAATTTTCATTTTCTCTGATTGTGTCAACAGTCCTATTAAAATAGTCTATCATTTGTTGATTGACGGAATATTGGTATTTAATTTGGTGATTTAAATTATTTTGATTCTCCTTTAAGTGATTCAAAATTTGTGTATAACGTTTATCGTCGTCTGCATCTAAATTTCCTGTTATTGATTTGATAACTGTTCCGAGGCCGTTGATTAAGCCTCTTTTAACTCGTTGATTTTCTGTTTGCTTTGTTAAATGATTAATTTTTTCGTTAATGTTATTACGAATATAATCAATTATGTTATTATTATTGTCAAATTCAGGAGAAATTGTCTTGTCATTATTAAGGATTCGTTTAAGGTTTTCATATTGTTTGTTTAGATTTTCATATTGTGTCCAAAGTGGTTGTAAGTCGTAATAGTGTATGAATGTGTGTGTGGATTTTTGGAGTTTTGCGGTCCCGAGGTTTATTGTCAGTAGTCCTGGATTATGTGTTATGTCTTTCATACTTAGTCCGTGGGAGTATGAGAGGTAGAGGGACCTGGAATATCCGAATTTTTGTTAGAAATTTTTCGGGGTCTTCTTATATTGGAAAGGTGTATTTTAGGCTGCTTTTTGTCATTGGGATTAGTTTCTATTTCCGCTGTTTTAAGGGGTTTATTTAACCTTTTTATCTTCTCTTTCTTAAATTTAGGCAATTTCGTTTTATTTACCTTTTGTTTGTTTTGAACATAAACTGTTTCAGGGATGTCTGGGAGTTCTTCTCTTGTTTCATTAATTTTAGTTATTAATTTAGATTTTTCATCTTGCAATTTTTGATTAATATTTCGATACATTAGTTTAGTTTTATCTTTGTGTTTTTGTATATAGTCTTGGGTAACTTGTTTATCAAGTTCGATATCGAGAGGGGAATTTACTTCTAAATGACCGTTAATAATTTCAATCGGTTTTAAATTTGTCGAACTATGATTTGTATTATTATATGCTAAAATTGCATATGATATTTTATCTTTTATCGACTCATTCTTGAAATTGTCTTGCATATTGAATAAACGAATATGTTCTATTAAAGTTGAGTGAAAACGTTCAACTAAACCATTCGAGTTTGGATTTTGTGAGCAAGTAAAATGAATTTCAATTTTATGCAAGGATAATAATTCTTTAACAACTGTATTTTTAAATTCGAGTTCGTTGTCGGATACAATTAATTTTGGTATACCATGATGGGAAAAGAATTTAGTTAATTTATTTGTAATTTCTATAGCGTTGATTGACGTTACTTTATAGGCTTGCGCGTATTTTGAAAATGCGTCAATTATTGTTAGAAATTTGGAATTTTCGAGACTTAATGTGTCTACGTGTATAATGTCTAATGGTTTGTTGGGGGTCGGAGTTATATTTAATTTAGGTTTTACAGGATTTCTTTCGTATTTGGCTGCTAAACATATCTCGCATTGATTGATATAATCTGTGATGGTTTTATGTTGGTTAGGCCAATAATATCTCTTTTTTATTTGATTATACACTTCATTAATGCCACGGTGATTTGTTTTGCTTTCATGATTATTTTTAATTGTTTGTAAAATTTCATCTGGGTCTTCTACATCTATTAATTTAGTATTACACTTAATAAATTTAATTTCAGAGTTTTTGAAATACTTTTGCAATACGTTGCTAAATTGTTCGTATAAGGGTTGCTCGAAGTATAGGTAATATTTTACTTTAGGCACAACAAATTCTTTGATAAATTTTACCGTGTCTTTTTCAAAATTTGTTTCTGATAATTGCACTAAAATTCTCATTTTGTCAGAATGAAATTTTTGCACTTTTGGTGTACATGGAGAGTGTTTAACTTGAGATATAAATATTTGATTTTTGCCATAGTTTACGGCAGATTCTGTTATCGTAATGCCTATGATAGGATTTTCTGGATTTGAATGTATAGTTTGGTCTGTGTCAGTATTATTTAGGGCATCTTCGTCAGGTTCAACAATCATAGATTGTGTGTCATTGTTGGGATCAAAAGTATCGTTAAATGTTTCTACATATTCAAAAAGATTTTTCATACCGGGGTCTACAGTGTTGACGTTTAATTCTATTCGTGATAGAGCGTTAGCGTTTTTGTTTAAAGTTCCTTTTTTATGAATAACTTCGTAATCGTACTCTTCTAATTTGAGTCTCCAACGCATTAATTTGGAATTTGGTTCTTTTAATGAATGTAAATATTGCAATGGTTTATGATCAGTAATGATTTTAAATTTTCTGCCAAACAAATATGGTCTAAAATATTTCGTAGCCCACATAACAGCGAGTAATTCTTTTTCGATCGTGCTGTAGTTTTGTTCTGAGTCATTTAGAGTTCGACTTGCGTAGGCGATGGGAAGATCGGAACCAATATTACCTTGGGACAGGATAGCGCCTATAGCGTAATTGCTAGCGTCTGTGGTTAAGTTGAAAGGCTTGTTAAAATCTGGATATTGGAGTATGGGATCGTTAATTAGAAGATTTTTGCAAGTATTGAAACAGTTAACATATTCTGAATCGTTATGTTTAATTTCTGCGTCTTTCTTTAGACATTTAGTTAGGGGTTTCGTGAGTTGGGCAAAATTTTTAATGAATTTTCGGTAATAACCTAGTAGGCCTAGAAATGCTTTAATTTGTTTCGGTGTTTTCGGTAGAGGGTAGTTTTTGATCGCGTGAATTTTATCCGGGTTCGGTTTAACTCCGCTAGGGGTCACGACATGTCCGAGATACGCTACCTCTTTACGTAAAAATTCCGATTTGTCGAGCTGTATTTTTAAGTTCGCTTTCTTTAGACGGTCAAAAACTGTTCTTAAATTTTGAATATGCTCTTGGAGGCTTGTGCTGAAAATTATGACGTCATCTAGGTATACTAAGCAAATTTCGTTTACTAAATTTCTAAGTACGTTATCCATGACGCGTTGAAAAGTTGCCGGGGCATTTTTCAAGCCAAATGGAATTCTCATGAATTCGTAATGCCCATTTTCGGTATTGAAAGCAGTTTTTTGAATATCTGCTTTGTTCATCTCAATCTGATGGAATCCGAACGCGAGATCTAAGGTCGAAAAATAATTACATCTACCAAGTTTGTCTAATAAAGTGTTTATATTTGGTATCGGATACTTGTCATCGATCGTTTTCTCATTTAACTTTCTATAATCTATGACTATTCTCCATTTTTTCTTGCCAGATGCGTCAATCTTCTTGGAAACGATCCACACTGGGGATGACCAAGGAGAATGAGAGGGACGGATTATTTTTTGATCAAGCATTTTTGAGATTTGATTTTTGCACTTCTTTCCTATGCACTTCAGGATATCTATAGGTTTTTGAATATACGGGGATTTCGTCTTTAGTTCGGATAAAGTGTTTAACTTCATTCGTAAATGTTAGTGATTTATTATCGCCGTGTAAAATAGTAGAGAATTGTTTTAATAATTTCATAATTTCAGATTTTTCTTCTTGATTCATATGATCAATTCTTATTTTATTCATATCTAAATTATTTTCAGTACGGGTTTTGTCAAAGTTTAAATTATTAATTTCAAAATGATTTAGTGTTTCTAGTTTTACGCAATTTACAGTGTCTAAAATTTGTTCATTATCCGTTGTGTTAGTAGCAGGGTAGAGTAATTCGTAATTTTCTACTTTAGCTAAACCTTCAGGAATAATTATATGATTTATTTTAGTTTCTGGTATAAATGCTTCTCCGGTCTCTATGTTGTTAACAAATATTTTAATTATTTTTTCCGAGTTTGGTGGAATTTTGATATAATGAGATTTTGGAAGTATCTTATGATAATGAATTTTTATATCTTGAGTGGGAGTTATAATTTTATCATTATTTAAATCAATACTTGTTTCTAAAATTTTTAAATTATCTATTCCAAGCAAAACATCAAAGTTATTGTGGAAATCGAATAGATAGTATTTTAATAATTTATCTGGGTTGTTAAACAAGTTTGAAGCAGGTAAATGATACTAGAATTTTCAGTTGAAGTACCGTGAGCTGTTGTGATTTTAAAAGTGTCATTTTGAATTTTATTTTTATAATATTTCTGTGCAATATTTGGGTTAATAAATGAGCGTGTACTTCCGGTATCTATCAAAACTTTTAAGTTATGTTCGGGATATATTATGAATGGTAGTTCGCTATAATTATGAGTTAAATTCATAATTTCAAATTCGTTTCCGAGGCTTTTTATTGAAAAAAAGCGTCTTGATCATGATTTTCATCATTATCGGGATTTGGTTCGGTGACGTAATATTCTGCGTTTTCATCACAGTATTGTTCTTCGATTTCGTTATTTTGTAATTCATCGACTTCGGTATTAAATAGTTCTTCCGAAATGAAATCAGGTTTTCGTTGGGATTGGAATTGTTGAGGACGGTAATTACTTGTGCTTGGTCTTGGTGTGATTGATTGTCTAGTACTGACACTCATGGGCGTCGGTTTCGCAAATTTTTTGTTTGGATCAGGTTTGAAAACGTTTGGAGTGTTTGGTTTAATTTGTTGATGATTTTGTTGGTATGTGTAGTGTGGTTGAGGGGTGTAGTGTGTTTGATTAGGCTTGTACATTAGTTGAGGGTAACTTCTTTGTTGAAATGGTTTGTTATTTTGTGTGGGAAGGTTTTGTTTGGGTTTGAACGTATTTTTGTTGTTTATTGACTGAGTCAATTTGGAAGTCGTTTGTCATCATGTTCAGGGCGGTGGTTAGGTCTTTTGGGTCTTTGGTTCTCATTAATGTGCCTAGGGGCTCTCTAAGTCCTCGCAACATGACTCTTAACGCAAAATTTCTAAAATAGCCAATTAGAATAGGTTGTTCTTCCGCTTTTATATGTAGAGTTATATAAGAGGTTGATAAATTTAATAAGTGTATAACTCTGTTGTAATAATCAAATGGGGATTCATTTTGATTTTGTTTTAATTCGCATAATTCGAAATTTAACGTGTAAATATCGCGCTTGTCCGCGTACGTATTTAATAGGGCTGTTTTTAAATCTAGCCATTTAGTAATTGTGACACTCGCAATGTTGACGGCGGCTTCTCCTTTTATTTTTGTCAAAATACTGCTCATTAAGTACTAGTTTTGGAAATTATTTGCGTCTGTTGTATCATAAAATTTATTTACGATTTTTTCGCTAATTTCTATAAATCTACTTAATAATTTAGCATCACCTCGAAATTCGGGGATCATGTCTAAATATTCGCGTTTGAGTTCTGGGACAGCCATTTCGTCAAGGTTTAGGTTATTTATTTGATCGATAAGGGATTGATCGATTGGGAGTGTGTTTGGAATGTAAATTAGTGAGTCAGAGGAATTTACTGAATCTGTATCTGAGCTATCGTCTGATTCTAATTCGATATTCGCTCGATTATCTCTAGATGTCATATGTGCACTACTTACAGTGTGTTCTTCATTGGCTCTGTACGGCTTCTTCCACGATGGAGGAACAGGACAGGATGAATCTTCTACGGCTCGGCTCTGTGTTCAGTAGGGCTTCGTTGTTCTCTTCGTGTGACGCGATGCACTCGTTGAAAACGTGTAGAATTTTTTCACTGATTTTACGTTGATTCTTCGCAATAAATCGTTGAAACGAACCGAAATTTTTATGTTTCGTTTGCGATATCCGATACGACTGCGCCAGTTAGATTTATTGATTTGCAATAAATGTTTTGAAAAAAATTTATTTTGAGTGTTTTACAACATTAGATATTTTTTAGCTTCAGAAGTCAAAAGTTAGATACAGATTTGTTACAAGTATGTGTTGATCGTACTGGAGTGAGAATCTGACTGAGTTCAGTCTTACACGATCCTACCCAGGATGTTACATGATTCTAAGATATGATATTACACTATTCTGGAATCGTATTGCTGGAGAGTCAGCGGTTTCTGTGGGAACACCGTTTCCTAACTTATATATATACAGGGTGAGTCTGGGAAGACGCCCCCCCCCCCCTTTTAACTTTTTTATTATGAGTAATAGAAAAAAATGGTTCATATGAAAGTTTTATTATTTTAAATATACTATTTGATGGCAGATGTAGATATTTTTTATAAAGTCAGGTTTACAAGATACGACTATCAACTTTTATTTTTTAAATAGCAACCTATAATTATTTTACTAAAATAAAAACCGCCATTTTTTTCTCTTTTCAACGGTGTATTAGTTTTTATTAATGTATCTGAAAAAATTCGAGAAAAATAAGAAAATTGAGAAATACTAGAAATAATTTTTATACAAATATTATAGGTGGCTATGTGAAAAAAACAAAATGTAACAGTGTTAAATTAATGTCAAAAAAGTATACATTTGCTGGTTACTTTATTTAACTTATTTTGCAAACAATAAAAAAAACGTTTTCAAATGTTTACGAAAGAAGAATTAATAGATATGATTCTAATAATTGGTGAATCGACTGGAATCATGAGAAGGGCAAAAAGAATTTTTTTTTATTGTTTGCAAAATAAGTTAAATAAAGTAACCAGCAAATGTATACTTTTTTGACATTAATTTAACACTGTTACATTTTGTTTATTTTCACATAGCCACCTATAATATTTGTATAAAAATTATTTCTAGTATTTCTCAATTTTCTTATTTTTCTCGAATTTTTTCAGATACATTAATAAAAACTAATACACCGTTGAAAAGAGAAAAAAATGGCGGTTTTTATTTTAGTAAAATAATTATAGGTTGCTATTTAAAAAATAAAAGTTGATAGTCGTATCTTGTAAACCTGACTTTATAAAAAATATCTACATCTGCCATCAAATAGTATATTTAAAATAATAAAACTTTCATATGAACCATTTTTTTCTATTACTCATAATAAAAAAGTTAAAGGGGGGGGGGCGTCTTCTCAGACTCACCCTGTATATAATGGTATTCATAATTTCATCCTTGTTAACCCTTTTGTGAGTGTCACACCACTAATTGTTTTTAATTGTACTTTGTTCTTATCTTTGTTATTATTTATAATTTTTATTAATTTTGCATTAATTAATGAATCTTGGGATCCTGAGTCATAGATCCCTTCTATTTTTATTTTGTCTTCCAAATACGATGTTTAATTTAATTAGTGGTGTGTTTATTCGTTTTTTGTTTCATCATAAATTTCTACATCTAGGATAGAATTGTTATTTACCTTTTTTATTGTAGTGTTGTTTCCTCTATTTTCATCATTTCTCTGAAACCAACATTTTTCATTGGGGTGATATCTCACACCTTTACCTAAATCTTCGCATATCTTACAAGGTTTTTTTTCTTCATATTTTTTTTTGAGAGTAATGTGAATTTTTTTTGAAATTTTTTTTTGTTCACTAGACATTCGAGTTGTCTCAATTCATTAAATAGGTCTGCTGTTTCTTTTAATTCTGACTTATAAATTTTGTTCAATATAGATTCTGGTAATCCTACTGCTATTAAAGCTATGAGTGATGTAATATCCATATCTTTATTAAAATCTATTAAAAGTTTCTCTTTTTTCACAGCATAATCAGTTAGAGAACCTTCTCGATATTTAAATGATAGTGCGTAAGTAACATTATTCCATCCATTATCTGTGCAGCATTCTAAAAATCTTTTTTTCCATTCTGGCCAACCAGCATTTACTGTTAATCTTATGAGTGTAGAAGAGTGCCAATCTAAACTGGGTTTATCCAAAAATAATTTCAGTAACTCAATTTTATCCTCATTTTAGACTATTTGAAATCTAGAGACCTCTTTTTCAAAGATTTCCATCCACTGTTTAGCATTAGTATTTCTGCTTGAGAATTTTTCTATTAAAAGTTTTTCTGATATTTGTTTCAGTTTTTCTCTTCATCTTTATTTTGTGTTGTTTCTATCAATTTTTCTAATATCTCCTTTAGATTATGATCTTGTATTCTGTTTGAATTCTCTTCATTTATTTCTTCTAAATATTGATCTTTGAATTGTACATTTCCATCTTCATCTATGTATGTTTCCTCTAATTCTTTTGTCATCGTAATCCACACTTTTCTTACCTGTTTTTGTGTAATTATTTGTTTTTCTCAATTCTACATGATCTGCCACATATTTATGTTCTTCTGGTAATATATATTTTTTCCATCCTCTGTACAAATTGAGGTTATAGCGATTACAGTTGATTTAGTATCCTTTGGTGAAGTCACTACCGTAAATTCAAACTGTAATTTCGACATCATAAACAAAATTGTTGTTTTATAATGGTATTCGTAATTTTTTTTTTGATAATAATAATCAGTTTAGTTTCTCTGTAAAACAAAAGCTATTTATTAACAATTGGTTACACTATTTACATTAATAACAAAGTTACCTGTAAAACAAAAGAAACAACAATTAAAGTTTATTATTATCTCTCTTTGCCTCACTTCATTAGCAGTCCTAAAATCTATTTATTGATTGTATTTCTTTCTTAATTATTCTCTCTACTCTTTTTCTTTTAACGTCTTATTCTCCAATCTTCAAAATCTGCTGATCATCTTGTTTATTGTTCCATCTGGCGGGTTAATTAGAAGGCGCGCGTAATATATAAAGCGCGGCAAATTTAAATGAAGAAAGTACTTTCTTTCTTTACATATATATACTAAATGAATTTATTCAATTTTATAAAAAATGTGACGTTTTTCAGTTAAGATATGTGTACAAAAAACTAACTTTTACCTTTTTAATTAATACATAAACGATGACGATTCTAGATTAAAAGTTTATACCATTATCAAATTATAACTGAATATAAAAGTATTTTAAAAGAAGAATGAAAAACAAATCATTGTAAAATTTTAATTTTTTTATTAATTGTAGTTTTGCACAAAATAATAATTCAAGATATATCCTTGTCAGGGACAAGTATCTATGGCTACAACTTCTTTCTCTTCACAATTACAGGGATACCGTTTGATGAATCTTGAACGTTTCAAAACGTATATAAATATAAAACTATCAGTTTTGACAAACTTATGCACTGATATGACTATTGGTCAAGATATAATAAAACAACACTCTTAATCAATCACTTTTAATGGGCCAACACCACCAGTATTAATTTGCAACTTGACATGCAGCTGTTGATATTGATCCTCCAATCAAACTACAAATTGTAAACCCATAGCTACGAAATCAAGAAATCATTCCGAAGAGAATGAAAACTTTATTAGAGCAGAAATAAAAACTTGCTGGAAGAAAATATATTGAAGAAAGTAATTCACCATGGCGAGCACAAGTTCTAGTAACAAGGAATGAAAATTATAAGAAACGAATGGTCATTGACTATTCGCAAAAAAAACAATAAGTTCACGCTACTTGATTCTTATCCAGTCCCAAATATTGAAGAACTAGTTTTTAAAGTAGGGAAATACGAGGTATTTAGTACAATAGACCTTAAAAGTGCTTATCATCAGATACCAATACAAGAAAACGAAAAACTTGTGACGAAGTGTGCTCGTCACAATGTTTTTTTATATAGATCACGATCGCGAAAACGCCTATATCTCGCGAACGCAACAACCGAGAGACGCGCAAAATCAACCCCGAGTTTACGAGTAAGACACACATCTAAAAATCGCTGATTAAACTGGATCACGGACCGGGTAGTCCAGTTTCCGTTTATAACCAATCCACCCTATATGCTAACATAGGACGGACAAACTTTGACACCCTAGAACCCGTTTAAATTAAATTTTTTAAGTAAAAACAGTATATAAACCGCGCTGCCGAGACAGCAAACACAGTCAGATTTCATCTTGGAAGATATCGACATCTCCGCTACCGTCTTCCAGCTACCAGGCTACCCCGACTTCTAGGTAAGAAAGCACTCCTGTTTATTTACCGCACCGTACTGTGCTTCCTCGTGGTCTCGTGCCACCTTCCGTTTTAGGAACTCTTGTGCGATCACCGAACCACTCACATTGGCGTCTGTCGTGAGCAATCCGAGACGTTGCTGTGGGCCGTTTGCGTTACGGCCGGAGTTCACACCGTAATTTCGCGATTTCGTCGTGTGCCACCTTCCGTTTTAGGAACTCTTGTGCGACCACCGAACAAATCACTTTGGCGTCTGTCGTGAGCAATCCGAGACGTTACAGTGAGGCGTTTCGCTTGCACGGCCGGAGTTCACACCGTAACTTCGCGATTTCGTCGCGTGCCACCTTCCGTTTTAGGAACTCTTGTGCGACCACCGAACAAATCACTTTGGCGTCAGTCGTGAGCAATCCGAGACGTTACAGTGAGGAGTTTTGCGTGCACGGCCGGAGTTCACCACGCCGAATTCCGCGAGACCTTTCGCGGAATCACTTCCGACATACCAGCCGTCGTCCAGGGAACCCCGTCGTCGCGACGCCCGGCGTCGATTCTCCGGAAAAGCGAAAAACCACTGACCGCGATAATTACGAGTCGACCAGCCGCTATTACGGGAACCCCACCGTCGCGACGCCCGGCGTCTATTTGTGACATAACCGCGATTTCACCATTTCCGAACCTGCAGGCCTACACCGCGGGCCCCGACCGTCGCTCCGGACATGCCGGCATCCCGACGCCAGACGTCGTTTTTCCAAAAACGTCGCCTCTGTATTGCCCGATCCCTCCCCGGTATATCATACACCTCCTGATAATCAACAACATTTCTGTAGTGACATCAGTGCTTAATAAAGACTCAATTCGTCAATTTTCACCAACTTTGTGTTTCTTTCTGAAAACCCTATTGTCTCCGAAACCGCTATCCGACCGTTGGCGCCCGAGCAACCTCACGCCAACATTTTGTCGACGAGTCCGCCATAACTCGTCGCAAACTATATACAGCATTTGAAGCCGACGGACGACTGTATCAATTTCGTCGTATACTTTTTGGAGTTACGAACGGTGTATCATGCTTTCAAAGAATTATGGATAGAATCATCTCGATAGAGAATCTGAAAAGTGTATTTGCTTACTTAGATGACGTAAATATTTGTGGCAAGATCCAGGAAGTTCATAATAAAAATTTAAATCAATTCATGAATACTGTGAAGAAATATGGTTTAACAATTAATAAAAATAAATGCACATTTTCAAAAAGATCAATCAATTAATTAGGTTATTTAAGTGAAAACAAAACGTTAAAGCCAGATCCGGAAAAATTGAAACCTTTATTAAATCTACAAATACCTAGTAACCCGCCTGCTTTAAAACGAACCATAGAAATGTTTGCACATTCAAAATGGATTCCGAAATGCTCAGAAAAAATTTGAAATTTTATAAATTCAAAGAGTTTTACTTTGTCAACTGAAACTGTAAGAAATTTTGAACAACACAAGAATGATATTTTTAAATCTCTTCTTTGGACAATCAACAACAATGGAACACTAACTGGGGAGACTGATGAGAACAGGTACCCGTTTCGATTGCCTCAGCCCCTCATGGCCCGAGTCACACGGGCGTTAACGTGGAAGATCCCGTAAGGGATGTTCTTTTCTCGTTAATCAACAACCAGGAGTGTGGCGAGTATTCTAAAAAGATCAAGGAACTTTTAACGGGTTGCCACAAGAATGCTCTTTTAGCCATACTTCAAAAGATCAGGATTACTAAATCGTCACGTTCCTCTCACCGGCCGAAAGGCACGCCTAACATCTCCTCCACCCAAAATTTGCAACCATCACAGTCTAGACCTGCCCAGGCCCTCAGTGGCTAGCCCTCTAACAAGAGAACCACAAACGCGCAAAAGAACCGCGCAAAGGACTACAAACGGGTCCAAGACATCTTCATGAAAGACAAGCGAAAACTCGTAGCATCCCTTATTTCGGGGGCTTCACTTGACTCACCAGATGTTCTTTCTGACATCGAAGAGGTGGAAAGAGCTTATAATGAGATTTTCGGTAGCATATCACCTGTTGACAGTGACCCTGTGGTCTCGATAGGTTATGGGCCAGATACCTCTTATCAGCCCATCTCAATCGATGAGGTGAGAGAAGCATTACGCGTTACAAGACCTACGGCCGCTGGCCCCGACATGATAAATATCAGACAGCTTAAATCCATGGACCCCATGGGTGTCTGTATACTGTTTAATGGCATTCTATACTCGGGCCATGTACCTCCCTCATTAAAGGAGTGTCGTACGACGTTAATTCCCAAGTCGGGCGACCTTAGGGATGTAAAGAACTGGAGGCCCATTACAATAACTTCTCTCCTCCTACGGCTACTTAATAAAATTCTCGCCAAACGCTTGAATAAAATTTCCATCAATCTTGCGCAAAAGGGCTTTCGGCGTATTGACGGCCGCTTAGCCAACACAATGCTCCTGCAATCAATCATAAAAGACCATCGTTCTAGGGCGGCCCCGTACACCGTTGTCACCCTAGACCTTAAGAAAGCGTTCGACAGCGTGTCGATACATAGTATTCCGCGAGCGCTTAACAGGGTAGGTGTAGACCCTCGAACTATCAATCTGATTCAGGAGCAATATGATAACTGCACCACGACCATCAGATGTGGTCGTCAGCACACAAGTCCTATTCCCATGCGCCGTGGGGTGAAACAAGGCGATCCCATCTCACCTGTAATTTTCAACTTAGTTATGGATGAGAGTTGGCACTCTAAAGGTACCGATACTCGCATATGCGGATGATTTATTAGTAGTGGGTCCCGATGCGCTGGCGGTTCAAAGAAACCTTGATGAAATATGCGCCTTTCTGGATCGCCGGGGGCTCGCTATTAATCCGAATAAATGTACGGCGCTTGTCACGCGGCCCGTGCCTGGCAAAAACAAACTTTATTGCGTTACCACCCCTACTTTGGTAATTAGTAACAGGCACCTTAGGCAGATTGTCCCAGGTGATGTGTTCAAGTACCTGGGTAGGAATTATGATTTGTTAGGTATTGAGAAATATGACAAAGAAAAGCTAATAACCATCCTCGATAACCTGGACAAGTGTCCACTAAAGCCCCAACAAAAATTGATCTTATTATGCAACCACATTCTGCCCATTCTGTGATCTCTCTATCAGGAAAAAAGCTAAAAAGTTTCTACATCTGCCCAGCTCGACCACTAACTCCTTCTTTTATGCTAAAAAGAAGGATGGTCGTGATTAAGCCTCCTTTGGAGCAAAGTTCAACTTGAGAAACGGAAAGCACATTTATTCGAGACGGCGTAATACCGTGGTGCGCCGTTTCTTCTTTTATTTTAAAATCTCTTTTAAAGACCGATTTAGTACCAACAATTGTTAACCTGGTGAGTCAACAAATTCATTATGACTGGCGAGAGATGCGAGTGTGGCGCTGTACTTAAAGACCGAGCCGGTCTTCAACGGCATAAGCGGCGAACATGTCGCGGCACAGATTTTGTCCCACTCTGTACAGACTGCGGATTGGGCTTTAAAAATCTTCAAAGCCTCAACCAACACAGGAGGCAGGCACATCCTGCGAGCTATAATTCTGAAATGGAAACCGGAGCCACTACCAACAGGCGAGTCTATAGAGCGTGGTCCCAGTTCGAAGTTGATGAAATGGCGAAATTGGAAGCCACTTTCACTGGAGGCACTCTACAAATCAACAACTTTTTAGCCTCTCGAGTAGGCCAATCTGTAGAGTCCATCAAAGGCAAAAGAAAAACTCGGGCCTATAACGACCTTGTTTTACATCTTAAATCTGAATGTTTATCTGCAGGATCCAAGGTATTGGATTCTGGCTCGGAGTCGTCAAGTACCTGGGTAGGAATTATGATTTGTTAGGTATTGAGAAATATGACAAAGAAAAGCTAATAACCATCCTCGATAACCTGGACAAGTGTCCACTAAAGCCCCAACAAAAATTGATCTTATTATGCAACCACATTCTGCCTACGGCATTGCACGACCTACAATATCCGTCCATTTCATCTGCGCCCATAGCCGAATGTGATCTCTCTATCAGGAAAAAAGCTAAAAAGTTTCTACATCTGCCGAGCTCGACCACTAACTCCTTTTATGCTAAAAAAAGGATGGCGGGCTTGGCTTTCTTTGTCTGCAAAAGCAGATTCCACTCGTTTTAGCTCGACGGTTAGAGAATCTAGGTAATACCGGCGATCCTTTCGTCTCAGCCGCTATTAATAGTTTCCAAGACGGTATAATAAAGGCAAGACTCTTGAAACTGACGAAGGGGTTATCAACACCCGCGCAAGTAGCTTCTCTACATCGGCTTGATCTTGAAAAATCTTTCTCAGGTAATGGTCTTTACCAATGTTCGGAATGCCAATCCAACCAGTGGATCCTTAATCCACCTAAATACTGGTCGGGGAGGGATTTCGTTCGGGGTATCCAGCTGCGAGCCAACATGCTCCCGGTGCGCGCGGCACCATATAACCCCAAACACCTTCGGTATTGTCGTGCTGACTGCGGTCGCATCGAAAGCGTATCTCACGTATTGCAAGGCTGCGACGTGACACATTGGTCGCGCATTGACCGGCACAACAGAATTGCTAAGGCAATTTCCAAAGTCGCAACTAACCGCGGGTTCTCTGTGACCATGGAGCCGCGAGTCGTCGGTACCGATGCGGAAATACGAAAGCCTGATTTTCTCCTTCTTGATGACACTCAAATTGTTATTTCTGACGTTGCCATCAAATGGGAAGGCTCAAAACCCCTGTCCGCCGAATACAACCGGAAGTTGGCGTACTATTCAGCCCCGAATTTTATCAATGCTGTCAGGGCTAAATATGGCCACGATAAGCCTATAACAGTTGCCCTTTCATACTGGGCGCTCGGGCTGGATGGTGCCTACTAAACCGTACCCTCGTATCGCTACTTAAGATCACTAAAAACGATCTTAATTCTATGGTAACTGATACCACCAAGGGGGGGTGGACTATCCATTCGGACTTTTATAGAAGGACGTGGCGGAGAACCACTCCCTCAACCAACATCCAAGTTTAGGTTTGCGACTTTCATTTATTGCTTTAGTTACCTTAATTTCATCTCTCTCTCTTCCTGTACGTGTTTGACACGGGAAACAATGGGGTGAGATCCCAGGTCCGCCGTCTGGTTCCCGACAGCGGGTCTTATGGGATCTGTTATTCACACTTTTAAAATGTTGTACTGAAGGGTTTCCCCTTCTTTTAACGTGTAATCAGTTTTGTAAAACAAATCCTTGTAAGAGGAGGCTAGGCTGCTTGTGTTTAGTTTTTATTGTCCATTGTTTTTCAGTTGAGCAGCGCTAGTGGAGTTCTGTCTCCACCAAACGACGGCCGTTGGCCATCTAGGTGCACTGAGGTGCCTCTCTGCGACCCCGAGGGCAAAGGATGGTGAACCACCTCCCCGCGGTCCATTCGTAAACGCGTGGAGGCCGGCTACGGGACTAGCACCCCCGGTTTGACGCCGTAAGCACCTCCACCGGCCAAGTACCACCATCCTTTTGCCGGGAATCGACTTCACATCTTCTTTCGCGATGCACTAATTTTAGGCTTCCCTTATTCTTTTTAACAACTAGTGTCCCTAGCTGGCTTGCCGAAATGTTCGGAAGCTGCTTTGACTTCTTGAATTTATACTAGACAACTGAACCACCTCCCCGCGGTGACCTCGGGCAACGATTAGAAGCAGGCCAGGGGCTTCTTGCAAGGGTACCGCTACGAGCTGTGAGTGTCTTCTATCGGCAAAGTACCACTGTCTGCCATTAGTTGAAAGGACAGAATCTGGAGGCAAACTGGAGTGCGGCCTTCTAAGCGTTCTTTTAGCCGTTTTATTGTTATTATTTTATATTGTCATCTTCCGACCCACACTCTTTGGTCGTGATTAAGCCTCCTTTGGAGCAAAGTTCAACTTGAGAATGGAAAGCACATTTATTCGAGACGGCGTAATACCGTGGTGCGCCGTTTCTTCTTTTATTTTGAAATCTCTTTTAAAGACCGATTTAGTACCAACAATTGTTAACCAGGTGAGTCAACAAATTCATTATGACTGGCGAGAGATGCGAGTGTGGCGCTGTACTTAAAGACCGAGCCGGTCTTCAACGGCATAAGCGGCGAACATGTCGCGGCACAGATTTTGTCCCAGTCTGTTCAGACTGCGGATTGGGCTTTAAAAATCTTCAAAGCCTCAACCAACACAGGAGGCAGGCACATCCTGCGAGCTATAATTCTGAAATGGAAACCGAAGCCACTACCAACAGGCGAGTCTATAGAGCGTGGTCCCAGTTCGAAGTTGATGAAATGGCGAAATTGGAAGCCACTTTCACTGGAGGCACTCTACAAATCAACAACTTCTTAGCCTCTCGAGTAGACCGATCTTTATAGTCTATCAAAGGCAAAAGAAAAACTCGGGCCTATAACGACCTTGTTTTACATCTTAAATTTGAATGTTTATCTGCAGGATCCAAGGTATTGGATTCTGGCTCGGAGTCGTTCGACTCCGAGAGCGTCTTTTATGACTCGATGGCAATATTAGTGCTGTAGATGCTACGCAAGGAATGCAGGTGTTGGAATCCTCTCCAACACCCGATTCTATTAACGACGCAGCATCATCCCAACGACAACTACGAGCCGAAAGGAGAAGGGCGAGGGTATCTGGCATCGCGATACCTACTTCGATTCCCGAGGAATTAAACGATAATACTAAGGAAGAAAATCCAGTTTTGGATTTTATCTCTTCCTTAACTATTGAGGGGAACTCGATCTATTCTAAAATTTATCGCGATTTGCTTGATGGCCAGCACAAAAAAGGCCTTTCTAACCTTTTGAGTCTTATTTATGAACAGATTAACACCAAAATCGATACTCGTACAAAGCGCCACGATAAATCCTCAGAATCAAAAGACTCTAAACGATCTAGTAACTCAAATTATAGCCAGAGAAATGAGAAGTCCCATAAAACGCCAAATTCTTATAATAAGGCCCGTGCATCACTTTACAAACGGGTACAGGATGCCAACAATAATGACAGAAAAAAGCTGGTAGCGACGCTGCTAAAAGGCTCCAGCCTAGACACCCCTGAAATCACTCCAACTATAATTGAAGTTCAACAAGAATATATGAACATCTTTGGCGACCAGTCGCCACTCGATAACGAGCTACCAGGGCATGACGAATATGGCAACATATCACATTTCTCCCTATTACATCTAAGAACATCGTTGATGCAATTGAGTCCCAGAATGCCTCGGCTGCTGGGCCAGATAAGGTATCCCTGCGGCAATTCAAGCAGATCGATAAATTATCCCTAGAGTTATTATATAACGGTATGCTGTGTTTCGGCTCAGTCATTGTATTTGTTGTTCTTCTATCCATGGTAGTCTATGGATTGAGCTATCGCCTGGTTAATGCGCTTCATTGTCGGGCACTCCGATGCCCTGGAGTTTTGGTCGGCTTTAACTTTCTCTGTTGTTGTGCTTTTTGCATTGTATTCCGTACATGGGACGCAGCATTTCTGTTTCTTCGTGCAGTTTTTAAATTCGTGCTCTTCTTCCCCGCATGAGCCGCATCTCAGTTTATTCTTGCAGTCTACTGCTTTGTGGCCAATGTCGTAGCACTTGTAGCACTGCAAAACCGATATATGATCGATAAAGTGTACGCTGTGCCAACCGATCCTTACTTTCTGCTCCAGTATTTTGGCTCTGAGTTTCGGAGCTATTTCGAAAAGTACATAAGAAGCACCCCACCCTCAAGGAGTGAGTGTGTCTTATAGTTTAACGTGGCGGCACCTGCCTTGCGGCTCTATCCGCCACGGCCCCCATGGGCTCGGGATTGGGATACGCCCAATCAGCGCGACATCTGAGCGTACACCAAGTATACGACCGATGTCTACCAGAATGCTTTGGGGGGCAAGCCCCTCGGCCTCTCTGGTGAGAGGGGACCTATCTAAATCCCTACTGACTATGCGGGCCAGTACCCGAGCAGTACGCTGCTCACCCGTCGATGCCGTTACCGACATCTAGCCTGCATAGGCTTTCAACCACATACCCGCACCTTTGTTTCCAAACCCATGATTGATCCGAGGGCAATTACTCACCCCCGGGGCTAGAATCAATCCCCGTGCTACCAGATAACCTCTGGTCGGGTGCCGGCAGGTCTTGCACCTCCTCCTCTCCGGCCTAATAGCTTGAGGACGCGGGTTCGCTACACCCGATGAGATCCCTCCCTACCGCAAGCGATAGGAGTTCCTCATCCCCTGCGTGGCTAGGGGACGTACGGCCACCATACCGTAACAGCCTGTTGCCGTCCGCGGGGACGGAACGACACCCGACTGCCCCTTACGTTGGCTCGGGAACGTGAGACCGCCACATCTCAAACAGCTCGACACCACCAGCAGCCGCACACAGCGCCTGACAGTGATGTCTCACTGCTCCCTACGTGGCTGGAGACGTGGGGTTGCCATACCCAGAGTTCTCCCCGGGTCGGGTCCGCATAGAGCGCGTCCCCTCCCCAAGTGCCCCTCCTCCTGCGTAGCTCGGGAACGTGAGACCGCCACATCTCAAACAGCTCGACACCACCAGCAGCCGCACACAGCGCCTGACAGTGATGTCTCACTGCTCCCTACGTAGCTGGAGACGTAAGGTTGCCATACCCAGAGTTCTCCCCGGGTCGGGTCCGCATAGAGCGCGTCCCCTCCCCAAGTGCCCCTCCTCCTGCGTAGCTCGGGAACGTGAGACCGCCACATCTCAAACAGCTCGACACCACCAGCAGCCGCACACAGCGCCTGACAGTGATGTCTCACTGCTCCCTGCGTAGCTGGAGACGTGGGGTTGCCACGCCCAGAGTTCTTCCTGGGTCGGGTCCGCATAGAGCGCGTCCCCTCCCCGGGTGTCCCTCCTCCTGCGTAGCTCGGGAACGTGAGACCGCCACATCTCAAACAGCTCGACACCACAATCAGCCGCACATAGCGCCCGACAGTAGCGTCTCGCTGCTCCCTGCGTAGCTGGGGATGTGGGGTTGCAACTCCCCAACAGCGTAACCACTGCCCCTGCGTCAGCTACGAGTACGTGGAAGGCGCCAACTCTCCCAAGAGTGGGTTGACTAGTCAACCCACCCCTCGTCCGTGGCTCGGAAGGCGCGGGGTTGCCATGCCCGAGATTCAGCAGAGCAGGTTGCCACGAACCCACACCGCGTCCTCCACCTGCGCCACAGCCTTGTGCATTAGCACCACTCCTTCATCCATCACCATTCACACCCCTTCCCACCCCGCGTATATCCGCCGCCGCTGCCCGCCGCCCAAAGGCTTCGCGCGCGAAAGCCTCTCCCTCCCTATAGCACGCCTCGCTGCCCAGCATCCCCGCGACGTGGAGCCCTCCCCCTTGCCTAACTACTCCCAAAGCATGCAGATCCCGAATGTCCGCGTAAAGAGGGCACTCACCCAAAACATGCTCCCAGGTCTCCCGACCTCCGGCGCATGCGCATGCATCATCTTCCGCTAATCCCATCGGATGTAAGAAACCATTCATACTACCATGTCCAGTCAGCAGAAAGTTCAGTCTAAGACTGGGGTCGAACCACTTCGTTCTTGCGGCAAAGGTCACATCCGGGATGAAGGAGTAGGTCACCCTACCCTTCTCCGAATGATCCCACCTGTCTTGCCAAACTTCAGTCGCTCGGTTCCCCAACAATGTCTTGGCCTGTCCAGGGGACAGACCAGCAACATCCCCATCTGTGACAAGGTCATGGTTTCCCATTCTCTCACCCCGCTTGTACTTATAGTACCCCGCTCTGCGTTTCGCCTCCAGCCACCAGGGAATTTCTCCCATGATGACTTGCATCGCTTCGGTCGAAACGGTTCTACACACCCTAACACATGCATATAGCGCCACCCGCTCGCACTTGTTCATCAGATCCCTCCCGTACTGGAACTGAAGAACTTCGTGCCACACACTCGCCCCATACAGCACGCACGCCTGAAACAACCCCTTGAAGATGACTCTACATGCTCGCCGGCCCAGTCCCCACTCCTTCCGCAGTACTCGCCGAATCATCCCCACGATTCGACCGAGTTTAGCATGCATTCCCTCCAGGTGAAGCCTGAAGTTCATCTTTTCCCCTACTTCTACCCCTAAATACTTAACCCTTGACACATGGCGCAAACTAACCCCGGCAGTTCTGACTACAGGTGGCCTGTTTGCAGACAACCTGCCCTTCAGGAGCATGGTCACCGACTTCGAGACCGAAACCGCAACCCCTGCCCACTGCCCCCACTCGCAAACGAGCTCCAGACAGCGGGAGGCATCACGCTCCAGCTCGAGCCGGCTTCCACCCTCCACAAGAAGGAGCAAGTCATCCGCATAGGCCACGAACTTGCCACCTACCCCAGCGAGGCGCCACAACAGGACATCCATACAGAGGTTCCAGAAAACTGGGCCACTGACGGAGCCCTGCGGGCAACCCCGCTCTACATCCCTCCATGCAACCCCAACTCTACCCGCAACACACACCCTTCGGTTCGCGAAGAAACTAGCCCAGAGACCAGTCTCCTCACACCCGATATCATGCAACCTTGTTAATATTCTACCCCACAACAAATTATCAAAAGCTCCCTTAAAATCTACAAAAACCCCTAATACATACTTACATGCAGATTCCCCCACTACACGCTTGACCTCTGCCCACGCGTCTTCGGTCGACCTACCTCGACGGAAACCGTACTGGTGACCACTGAGTCCGTCCAACAGGGGCTGGAGTCGCCCAACAAGCATCCGCTCGAGCACCTTACCGAGCACGCTCAGCAGTGTGATCGGGCGGTACGAGCCAGGCTCATCCCGCAACCTATCGTCCGACTTCAGCAGCACCACCACGCGTCCCCGCTTCAACAACGTGGGGAAGCAGTCCTTCCTCAGACACGCATCGAACAGGGCCTTCACGTAGCCCCACAAACTAGCCCAAACCTGTCTCACCATAACTACTTCTAACCCATCTAAGCCAGGTGCTTTGCCTACTGCCATTGCTCTGACTGCAGTCTCAATCTCATCCCAGCTAAATTCCCTGTCTCGGTTCCTACCTTGTTCTACGTGCCCCTCCGCTCCGTCCCCTCTAGGAAAGAATGCCCGCAGAAGTATGTCCGCACTGTCGTTCCACGTTTCCGCAACTCTGTCTCCTTCCTTCAGTCTCGGTATGTCCACGTTTCGTTTTGTCCTCCTGCAGATGCGGTAAACCGCACCCCAAGGGTCGGCGTTCCCATGCTCCTGTACAAAGTCCTGCCAGTGCTTGTCCTTCTCCGCGTTCATCGTTCGTCTATACGTCCCGACACTCTCCTTGTATTCCGCATGTCTCGTCTGTAAGGACTCCAGTTGGTCGCGTCGAGCTATCTGAAATAGCCTCCGCTTCCTCCTGGTGACCTTCCTCAGTCTCGTCAGTTCGTCTGTCCACCACCTAACCTGTCTTTGTCTCCCTCGTTTCGCGCGCTTCAGTATCCTGTCGTTTACGTCAGTAACCCACCCTGTCAGTCGCTCCGTCATGTCATCTACCGTCAACTCTGCGTACTCTGTCTCGCCTATGTCCACCCGGTCACAGAGTGCCTCTCCATAGAACTCCCAGTCGACTTCTTTCACAGACCACCTAGGGAAACTAGCTGCCACGTTTCGACCCCCACCAGCACATGCCCTGCTGATGACGATCCGCATCGCGTTATGGTCGGAGTTACCCCAGCCGGGCAAAACCTCCCATTCCCAATGCAACCTATCTACTGCCCTATTACCCAATGTAACGTCTATATAACTCATACCGCCGTGTCCACAAAAAGTGTAGAAACGGCTTAGCTCATTCATGACCACTAAATCCCTGCCCCCTATTAGGTCCTCGATCCGATGCCCACGTTGGACTCTCTCGCCATATCGGATCTCCCCTTTACTAAACCATAAAGGCGATACCGCATTAGCGTCCATGCCCACCACCAGTGGGCAGTTGTCCGCCGTATCCAACACCCTCTCCAGGTACCCTATGTCATGCTCGATGTCGCCACCAAATCTACAGTACAACGAACAGACGTATAGCCTGCCCGCTGTACTCTCCAAGCATACGCACACTCCAGTTTCCGTGACCAGCTCGGGTATTGCCATGACGTCGAGAGCGTCATCGTTAACGACGATCGCCGCCTTGGCTCCCCCCTCACCAGCGCTGGCGTAAACGCGCATCGCCGATGGCAAGCCACAGACTCTGCCTCCCCATACATACGGTTCCTGTAACAGAGCTACACCCACATTCTCACTGACTAGCCCTTGGCCAACATCGAACATGACTCCCCTACCCCTGCCACAATTCAGCTGAATAATGCGCATGCCCGCCATTAGTCAGCCGTTATCCGCCTTCTAGCCCTCCTAGCGGCCTCCTCGTAAGCTGGGCAGCTTCTCGAGAACACCGAGTGTCCCGATGGCCTCCCAGCCTCCTTGCAGACCCTGCATGCAATCTCCCCCTTGCAATCCTTTATTAAGTGTCCCGTTTCCCCACATCTCCTACATGCATTAACCTTAAATTTGCACTCCCGCGCCATGTGTCCCATCCCATAACATCTAAAGCAGCGCTGTACGGTATCTATTTCCTTCACCCTACAGGCCGCAAAGCCCAGGTGAACCCTCCCGTATCCCTGGTCTACCATCGCTTCCTTAGCCTTAAAAGGCACCTCCATTATCACTATTCCCTTATTCCTACTTATGCTCCTAACCCTTTCCTTGAACTCCGCCTCTCCGAGTACGTTCCTCAAATTGTTCCCATAAAGCTCCGCCCTTACCTCCGCGTCGGTCAGATATTCGGGCACGTCGAATATCATCACCTTCGGTCCCACTTTCTTCGGGTCATCTAGCTTTAGCCCCACCTCCTTAAACTTCTTGCACCCCTTTATTTTCCACAGATCCTCCTCATTCGTTGTGACTATCGTCACTCCGTCCCTTACCCGCCGCACAGCGCTTACCTTTACACTACCCACCTCCTTCCGGCATTCCTTCATCACCTTCTCCTTGACTACATCCGCCGTCATTTTTTCCCCCTCCGCCCTGACTACAACCGCGTAGCTGGGAAGCGGCTGCCGCTTACCCTGCTCCGCAGGCTTGCCCCCCTTCACCGGAGCCCCCTGAGAGGTGGTTTTAGCCACCTCCTCCCTACTCTGCCTCACCTCCCTCTCATACCCCTGTATAATATCCCTGAACTTATCCTGTTCCTGCAACCTACCCTTATTCCTCTCCCCCTCCACCAGCACTTCGAGGAACACTGCCTCCATCTCCCTCAGCGTCGTCGCCAGGAACTCGAAATCCTTACGCGACGCTTTGCTCCCCTCGAACCTCTCCAGCATCTTCGTCCCCAACGTCCTGTACTCTTTAAGGTAGTCCGCCTCTTCCCCCCCGACCGACACTACCCTCCTCTTCCTCTTTCCTACTGCGCCAATCTCTGGCCCTACCTCCATCCCCACCACCGACTCCACGTCGCTCTCCCTGCCGGAAGGAGTCTCCCCTACTGTGGCCTGAGGGGCCCTAACCCCCTCTAAAACCACCACCGCTTCCCTGGTACCCATTGAAGATGGGCACCCACGCAAACCTATCCCAAACACCCACACTACCTCCAGGGACCCTCGGAAGGCGCCCCGAAGAAAATCCCACTCTCGTGGAAGCTCTGGGAGCCGAGAAAATGGCACCCAAAAATTTCTCCACGGGAAACCCTTCTCTAGATTCCCCGGAACCTAATCCACCCGGAAAAACCCCGGAAAATTCGGGTAGAAACCCGGAAAAACCGAGGTCAAACTTTTTATTCCCCTACTCGACGCCTCCCACCCTAGATCGGCGCCGCCACTCGGAAAATCCCCGATTTTCCGAGCAGAACCCCGGAAAAATCCACTTCCAAAATTCACCCCCTCTTAAACTACTTTTCCCAACGTGGCACACAAGCGTTACTCACCCGTTTGCCCCAAAACCGCCGTGCAACCCAAAACCCTGGGAATTTCCCGGAATTTCCCGGTCGGTGAAAACACCTTCCGCTACCGTCCCGGAAAAGCCAGCTACGGCCCGAAAACCCTAAAAAAAAACAACACCAAGAAAACTACTTACTCACACTTATCACTTTCACTCAACCACTAAGTCACAACACTCGAGACTTCGCCCCACAGCGACTTCGCCCCAGCGAGCGTACTCCCCAAATCGCAAAAAACTGTCAAGCAGCAACTACAGAGCTCGAAATAAACACGTCCGTTCTCTATCGCAGCATGCACAAGACTAGTCTTCGAAAAGTACACTTCTGACTTCCTTGTCTCTGTTGTTTTTAATGCTCGCCCGCACTTTCAAGTCTTCTTTCAGAGCTGCTTCGTTTTCGTACGCCGCTGAGATGCTATCATTTCTATTTAGGATGTCGCTGATCACCTCCTCGTCGCTCATCTTGTTTTCGATGCCATGTACAATCATACGCGGCCGGTTTTTCTTAACGTCTCTGCTGTCGTATTGGGTTTGCGCCGACATTGCCGTCTTGATCTCGTCTGCATCGCTTTTGTTTGCGCAGTGCACAATGATGCCGCCTTGCTTTGTTTTCTTCAACCCTTCTACTTACAGCTTTGATGTGGACGGATTAATTACTTCTTTAATTTTCTTCTTGGTGTCTTCGCTCGATTGGGCTGGATTTTTCGGCTCGATCAGCACGCTGTAGACAGGCTGCTTTGCGGCTGCTGCGTATGAAACGCTAGTTGGTCTGCTGCCTGCTCCTCTTGCTGCTGTCATTGTCTGTGCTGGTGTGATACTCGCTTGAGTTGTTGCGGCCTGCTTCTGAGCCTCAGCCAGCTTCGCCTTGATCCTTGTATTGTCTACTTCCAGTAACTTTTTGTCCATCCTGACCGTTGTCACTACACCAACTAATGCAATTATTAGTACGAACATTGTTTCCACTAACTTAACAGCAGGGCGGTGGCCATGGAAGTCGGAATCCGTTAAGAAGTTTGTAACAACTCACCTGCCGAAGTAACTAACCCTAAAAATGGACGGCGCTGAAGCATCGAACCAAGCATTATCAGGTCCCGACGAGTAGGATGGTCGCAACAGTGAGCGCAGAAGGATTGAACGTGAGTATGCCTCCTGAGAATTCGACCCACGTAACGATTTTTCAAGGTATACTCTTTAGGACTTGCGACGCTTTGGGACGTTGCCAATTAACCTTAATTAACCTAATCGATTTTGGCAAAATCAGGTTTGCAGAATTGCAGAATTTTCTTTTTTTATGCTTTTTGTGTTTATTTTGTAAAATTCTTCTTATATAATAATTACTAATAAATATACAATAACAAAACACCAAAAAATATTTAATATTCTATGAAAACAGTACAACAAGATTAATGATGTTTATTATTTTAGTTGTGAAAAATTATGTTATTTATTTTTTATTTTACTCACCAAGTAAACATCAAACAAAAACTATAACAATGAATAATAAATAAAATAATATGAAAACTAGATTTTATATAACATGGCATGCTAACTATAACAAATATATAATAAACCATAAATAATTAGTGAATAAAATAATATATAAATGCTACATTTACTCCCCCCCTAGAAAGAAACATATAATATACGAAGAATAAATATCTAGCGTTATTATACGTAGGGGGAATACATTTTCTGGCTTTATAAATGGAAGTCTAAAAAGCTTAAAATTTAACTCAATGTGTATTATGGGATAATTGTTTTTTTAGAAAGTATATATTATTCGACAAAAATATTATAATAAGTTTGGATTATTTAGATAATTTTTTTTTTGATATCATTATTGTATAACACTATATAATGTAATATATTTTCCTATATGGCATACCAACACGTATTAGATATCCAAAGACTAGGACAAGATAGTGACGAAATTATAGCTGCTGAATCTCTCAATTTTGCAGAAAGACATCTATTATCCACAACTGATCTAAGAAAGAGAAAAAGTAGTGTTCAAACTTTGCTCACATATACCACGGGAACTCCAATTAGAATGAATCAGGGAAGAAAAGTTAGTTGTTCAATCTGCCATAGAGACAGTACCAGCTGCATATGCAAGATCGGTTTAAATCTTTTAGATGGTCAATTATCATCAAGTGGTAACAAAGAATTATCCAAAGAGACACGAGCAGCTCCACTAGATCCTGAAATAATAATATTAACCACAGGATCAGGGTCAGATAATATATCTGATAATGAAGATACTGAAACCCAAAGTAATGAGATTAATGTTGAAAATCCTAACATTTATCAATCTAAAGAGGATGAAACTGAAGACGTAGAAAGTGAATCAGAGGAAATTGAATTACCCAATAGTATTGCAGCTATAAATAGTGCTGCTGATAATGATAGGGTTTCTATTTTTAATAAGTTAATCAATCAAAATAAATCATTTGTGGGTAATACTTTATGTGAGGAGTCTGAAAATATTCCAGGGACTCCACTTCCATATAATGACAAACCGAACAATCCAATAAATTATGATGAGGATGATGATTACATCCAGTTACCAACTTTCTCCCCTTACAAAAATAGATGTGAAGTACCTACTCAAGAACCTGATATTCATACCACTTTATTATCAGATGAACCTATAAATCCTATGCTATCTAAAATATCAACATTTCAAATCATTGAAAAGATGCTGAAAAGTGAAGAATCTCATGCAATAGATTACCCAACTATCAGTTATCTCAGCGCACAGTTGATTTTATTAGAAGATAAGGTATCAGTTATGCAAAATAATTTTCTAGAACAGACTCATAACTCATTAAGTTGCTATACCAAGCTCCATGATGGGATAACAGTTTTAACAGATGTGGTAAAGGAAGTTGTAGTAAATCAAAATACTATATTAAACAAGTACACCGAGTTAGAGGCAAAAATAACCTCTTTGTTGATTTCTTTATCTGCTACATTTACTCCCCCCCTAGAAAGAAACATATAATATACGAAGAATAAATATCTAGCGTTTTCTTGAAGTACCTGTGCAGAAGTAGTGATTGTTTAAAATTAAAAACTGTTAGTAAATAAGTGCATTTATAATTATTCATAATAAGCTGGTTTTAATCTATCTATTGAAACTGTTTCTGTTTTGTTATTAACGAGAATTTTAAAATATTTTGGAAAACGTTGTAATACTTTATATGGTCCGTTAAAAGGTAATTGTAAAGGCGCTTTAATAGCATCATGACGAACAAAAACATGAGGTGTAGAAAATAAATCGTTATTAATATATGATTTCTTAAATTGATATTTAGGAGATTGAGCTTTAAAACTTCTCATGTAATATTTTAATTGTTGTAAAAAAAAAGGTATATCTAAATCATCCATTATTTGAGCAGTTTGTTCAAAAAATTCACCTGGTAAACGAATATTGGTTCCATAAACTAATTCAGCAGCACAACAATTAATAGGTTCTTTTATTGAAGAACGGATTCCTAATAATACAATAGGTAAATTATCAATCCAATCCTTTGCATTGTTATATGTTTTTAAAGAGGTTTTAAGTTGTCTATGAAATCTTTCCACTAATCCATTCGATTGTGGATGATATGCCGTTGTTGTAATATGAATTGAACCAAGTAATTTTAACAGATTTTTAAATAATGCAGACTCAAATTGTTTACCGCGATCAGTTGTAATTGTAGATGGAACTCCAAATCTGGCAATCCACATAGTTACAAGTGCTTTTGCTATTGATTCTGCAGTTATGTCTTTTAAAGGAATTACTTCTGGCCAACGAGTAAACCGATCAATACAAGTTAAAACATGAGTATATCCTTTAGATTCAGGTAATGTTACTATATCAATATGTATCATATCGAAACGTACAGATGGAATATTAAATTTTTGGTGAGGTGAAATCGTGTGTTTATTTATTTTGGCACGTTTCAATATTTGTAATTCCTTGTCTGAGCGTTGAGCTATTGCCATTTGATCAAAATTAATTAATTCAGTGTTGCGTAATGAATTGACATGTATACGAGATAAGGTATCTGCCACAATATTGTCTTTACCTGAAATATGTCTAATATCGTTCGTAAATTGTGAAATGTAATCAAGATGTCGTAATTCCCTAGGCGAATATGTGTCAGTTTTTTTTGTTTGTTGAAAAAGTTAAGGGTTTATGGTCAGTAAGAATATGAAATTTTCTTCCTTCAATAAAATAACGGAATTTTTTTATTGCTAAATAAATAGCTAATAATTCTCTTCCAAATGTACTATATCGTGATTCTGTAGGACCTAATGCATAGGAATAAAAACTGATTGGTTGCCAAACATTATTAATTTGTTGTTGTAGAACAGCTCCAATTCCTGTATCTGAAGCATCTACCATGATACACGTTGATGCATCATGTTTAGGAAAAGACAGAAAAGTTACTTGCGCCAAAGAATTTTTTATTAATGAAAAAGCTTCAATTGAATCATCTTCCCAAAGTACTGGTTTCGTATTATTTTTTGAATGATTAATTAATCTATTAATTGGTTGCAAAATTGTTGAACAATTTGGAATAAATCTATGATAAAAATTTATTAATCCAAGAAATTTACGTAATTGTCGTTGATTAGAAGGTTGTGGAAAATTTTTAATAACATTAACTTTTTCTTCAAGAGGTTTTATACCGTTTTTACAAATATGATGCCCAAGAAACTCAATTTCAGATTTACCAAATTGACATTTATCAAGATTAATTAATATCCCGAAATCTTCTAATCGTTGAAATATAATTTCTAAATGATACTTATGTTCTTCTAAAGATTTACTAGCAATTAGTATATCATCAATATATGCAAAACAGAAATTTAAACCACGAATAACTTCATCAATAAAACGTTGAAAGGTTTGTGCACTATTTCTAAGTCCAAATGGCATAACTAAATATTCAAACAAACCGAATGGTGTAATTATAGCTGTTTTAGAAATAGATGCTTCATCCATAGGAATTTGGTTGTAAGCTTTGATTAAATTTATTTTAGAAAATATTATTGTATTTTCTAAATTGGTAGAAAAATCTTGAATGTGTGGTATTGGATAACGATCAGGAATTGTAATGTTATTTAATGCACGATAATCCCCACATGGCCGCCAATCACCTGGGGATTTTTTTTTAACCATATGTAATGGTGAAGACCAATTACTAGATGAAGGTCTGATAATACCCATTTCTAACATTTTGTCAAATTCATGTTTAGCAATTGTCAAACGATCTGGAGCTAGTCTACGAGGCTTTGCAAAAACAGGTGAATCATTCGTAAAAATATAATGTTTAATTTGATGTTTTATTTGACGTTTTGTATTAAATATGTCAGTAAGAGAAGGATATTTAGAAAGGATTTGTTCGAATGGGTTTATAAAATTTTGATTAATGGAATTTACAAAAGTAGATCGCATTGATTGAACAGGAGGATTTGGAAAAAAATTTATAGTGGATGCTTGAATTAAACGTTTAGATTTCATATCTACTAGTAAATGATGGTAATTTAAAAAATCTGCTCCAATAATTGAATAATTTAAATTTGCAATAATAAATTTCCAGTAAAAAAATGTACCTATGCCAAAATCAAGTTTTAAATTCAATTTTCCAAATGTATCAATTTGAGAATTATTGACAGCGAGCAATGTAAGTGATTGCTTGTGTTTTTTTTGTTGTGATGTGGATTGAATAACACTTACTTCTGCACCAGTATCAACAAGGAAGCGCTGACCGGATATTTTGTCCATAATGAAAAATAGATGCTGAGTAGAATTACAAATGCTAGCACTGAAAACAGAAGTTACAAATTTACATTGATATGTATTGCTAAACACTTTTTTATTCGATATATTAACTACTTTAGGTTCTTTGAAATCTTGGAAAAATTTGCAGGGGGGAATACATTTTCTGGCTTTATAATGGAAGTTTAAATGGTACCAACAAATATCCTTTTCAGTATAATTTAAAGAAGATGATGATTTTCCATACTGAAGATGTGCTATTTGTTCTTTAAGTTCTGAAATTTCTTTCTTCAATGTGTCATATTTGTCATCTTTTGTGGAGAAGGATGAAATTTGTGGTTGAGAAACATCCAAAATTTTATCAGCTATATCTGCTTTAGCTTCTAAAGGAACATTTCCAGTTGACATTAAAATCATTTGAAAATTTTGGGGTAATTTTTGTAAAAATAATTCTTCCAAAATAGATTGATGAAGTGCTTTTGAACCAATAAGTTGTTTCAAATAACGTAATAATTGTGAGGGTTTTTTATCACCCAATGTAGTAGTAGAAATTAATTTTTGTAACTTCTCCTTATCAGACAAAGAAGTGCGTTGAAGTAGAGCTTGCTTTAACATGGTGTATGGTACATCAATAGGAGGATCAACTATAATATCCCTTACCTCACTTGCAAATTCTGGAGTTAAAGAATTGATAACTTTACTAAATTTCGTAAATTCAGACGTAATTCTACGGGCGATAAAAGCTGTCTCAATTTGAGCAAACCACATTTCAGGATCATTTGGCCAAAATTCCGGAAGCTTAAAGTTCGCAGCTACTACTGCAGAATTGATTTCAGAAGGTAAGGAAGGTTCTTCTACTACCTCCATATTAAAATAGTGCTTCAGTCGGTTTTCTTGTTCAGTCGGGGTCACCAATTGTAAAATTCTTCTTATATAATAATTACTAATAAATATACAATAACAAAACACCAAAAAATATTTAATATTCTATGAAAACAGTACAACAAGATTAATGATGTTTATTATTTTAGTTGTGAAAAATTATGTTATTTATTTTTTATTTTACTCACCAAGTAAACATCAAACAAAAACTATAACAATGAATAATAAATAAAATAATATGAAAACTAGATTTTATATAACATGGCATGCTAACTATAACAAATATATAATAAACCATAAATAATTAGTGAATAAAATAATATATAAATGCTACAATTTGTTCTTTTTTCTCAGGTTTTTATTTTCAGGTATACTGGTTTGTGATTTGTTAACGCGATTTGAGGTTGCCTATTTTGTCTTGCTATTTGATTTTGGTTTAACAGGACTCGCTCTTTCTTTTCTGCTTGGATACACACTGTGCTGCGAAATTAATCCCAGCTTACTTGGAAGCTATTCTATTCTGCTCTCCCATAACCAGCGTGCTCTGGTGCTATTTCCTTGCTTTCTCATTCCAGTTGATTCTCGGCTCTCTTGCTTTATTCTCTTGTTTTTGGCTTCAATGGCAGTTGCGTGCATTTGTGGTTCTATTCTCAAAGATGAAAAAGGTCAGGTTGGGCAGAATGGACTACATTTAACGAGCGTACGCTGGCGGAACTCGAGCTGCTGCATAGGTCGCGGCCTGGTACAATTCCTGGTGATTAGCTTCAACAGATTGTCAGTCTTTTGGGTCGTAGTATTGAAAGCGTGAAATGTCGTCGTAAATTAACATCATATAAGAATGTGGTCAAGTAACTGGAGGAAGAAACTAATCCCGTCTCTACTTCTTCCTACGATTCTGATATTTCTCTGTAGTCCGATGACGATGACGACGACGACGCTTTTCATGACACTGTCAGTGACTTCTCTCTATTAGAACAGACTGTAACACCCTCAGTCGGTACCTCTACTTCATTTAAAGATTTGGATCGTGTTAATACACGATCTTCTAAAATCTCTAATTCTTGTGTTTCATCAAACACTTCGGCAAGCATTCTTAAACCTATTGCGTGGCCCCTCGTTAATATTAAGATGCCGACCGTACCTATTCTATCGGAACGAGATAGCGATCAAGTTTTCATGCATCTTACCTATCTCGCTCAGTCCGATGATTGTGCAGAATATAGCGCCGACATCTCAGATGTATTAAACGAAGAAGAGTAAGAAGTCCGCTGGGGTCAGTGAAGATAATATCTTACCACCAGGTGCCTCTGTGCACCATGATGTAGGCTCTATTCGACCTAAGAAGAGAAATGCTTAAAATAATATCCATGCTGGCAAGTTTAGAGATTACCAGGAGTTGAATAAAAAAGATAAGAAAGCCTTAGCGGCTCTCATTGTCTCGTCTAAAGATCCGGGCTCTGGTGAACAGCATACACCCAACATCGAGTCTATAGAGGCCGAATACAGAAGGATTGTTGCGAGTCCATCGCCTGCCGATGACATACCAGCTTCGCGTGTCCACTACGTTGAAGACCACTCTTATTTTCCTATTGACAGACCAACAATCATTTTAAGAGAACCTTCACTTCTCTAAGCAAGTTTGCAATGCGTTCTTCTACGCGCGCACACAAGACTTGGCTTGGATTATGCAGTTAGAGATTTTTATCCCTCTAATTCTGCAAAAAAAGATTAAATAATCTTGCCCTGTCATCTGATCCCCTTGCCAAAGTATCTGCTATGTGCCCGTTAGGGTCAGAAGTAAGTTAGCTGGGATGTTCAAACATATTTCTACCCCGCAGCAAGCCAAGAACCACGCGTTACGTGATATAGAAAAATCATACTCGGCTAATCCGAGAGAGTTGCGGACCTGCCGGGGCTGTGGAGTCAGGACTGAAAGCCTGTCCCACGTTCTACAATGCTGCCCTGCCACTCATTGGTCTAGGATTGATCGCCATAACGTAATTAATAAGCTTAAAACCTGCTGAACTAAAATTGGGTTCACAGTTCAAGTAGAGCCTCACATTCGAAACCCCGGTGAGGAAATAAAGATTCCGGACTTGTTCTTCACAAAAGAGAATCTGGTAGTGGTGATTGAAGTTGGTATCGGTTGGGAGGGGCTTCGTCTTTTGGCCACTACGTATAACAACAAGGTCATCAAGTACGGGAATGAGGAATTTATTCATGGACTTAGGAAGGTGTTTCGTCAGGATGCGAATATTTCTATTGCCCCATTAATTCATGGCGCGCGGGAAACCTGGTGCAACCTGAATAAGACACTCACCTCGCGTCTCACTATCTCTAAGCGTAAAGTCCAAGAAACCGTATTTGACACCATGAAGGTTAGTTGGGGAATCCATGCGGACTTTTTCCGAAGAACATGGAATGAAGTCTGTCGAACGAGGACCCCACGAAATTGAAAGAGAGTCTAAGTTTTGTCCTTTATGTTTGGGATGTCTTCCTGACATTCACCTTTTAACATGTTTGTGTTGTCTTTATGCGTTATATTCTTTGTTGTTGACCAAGATTTTCAATCTGATATATTTTTAGAAAATTTTAATGGCTAGGAGTGTTTTACCTTCTATAATTACCCACACTTTCCTTATAGCTGACGGCCAGCACAATGCCGAAATGACAAAATCATAGCCAAATGCCTCGTCATCTAATTAGTGACGCGCATGAATGGTTTAACGAGATTCCCACTGTCCCTATCTACTAGTCTTGTGCATGCTGCGATAGAGAACAGACGTATTTTTTTGAGCTCTGTAGTTTGCTGTTGACAGTTTATGTGTCTTTGTGGGGCAAAGCCTCAATAGTGTTGTGACATAGTGACTGTGAGAAAGTGATAGGGATGAGCTTGAGGCTTAGATGGGTTAGAAGTAGTCATGGTGGGACAGACTTGGTCTAGTTTGCGGGGTTACGTGAAGGCCCTGTTCGATGCGTGTCTGAGGAAGGACTGCTTCCCCCACGTTGTAGAAGCGGGGACGCGTGGTGGTGCTGCTGAAGTCGGACGATAGATTGCGGGATGAGCCTGGCTCGTACCGCCCGATCACACTGCTGAGCGTGCTCGGTAAGGTGCTCGAGCGGATGCTTGTTGGGCGGCTCCAGCCCCTGTTGGAGGGACTCAGTGGTCACCAGTATGGTTTCCGTCGAGGTGGTCGACCGAAGATGCGTGGGCAGTGGTCAAGCGTGTAGTAGGGTAATCTACATGCAAGTACGTGTTAGGAGTCTTTGTAGACTTTAAGGGAGCGTTTGACAATTTGCTGTGGGATAGGATACTAACGCGGTTGCATGAAATCGGGTGTGAGAAGATTAGTGTCTGGGCTAGTTTCTTTGCAAACCAAAGGGTGTGTGTTACGGGTAGAGTAGGGGTGGAGTAGGAGCGTGATGCCTCCCGTTGTCTGAAGCTCGTTTGCGAATGGGGGCAACGGGCAGGGATTGCAGTTTCGGCCTCGAAGTCGGTGACCATGCTCCTAAAGGGCAGGTTGTCTACAAATAGGCTGCCTGTAGTCAGGACTGTCGGGGTTAGTTTGCGCCATGTGTCAAGGGTTAGGTATTTAGGGGTAAAACTGCAGGCTTCACCTAGAGGGAATGCATACTAAACTCACTCGAATCGTACAATCAGTACAAACGTGGCGAGAGAATGGGAAACTATGACCTGGTCACAGATGGGGATGTTGCTGGTCTGTCCTCTGGACATTGTTGGGGAGCGACTGAAGTTTGGCAAGATAGGTGGGATCGGTCGGAGAAGGGTAGAGTGACCTAATCCTTCATCCCGGACGTGACTTTTGTCGCAAGAACGAAGTGGTTCGAACCCAGTCTCAGACTTAAATTTCTGCTGACTGGACATGGTAGTATTAATCGTTTCTTACATTCGTTGGGTTTAGCAAAAGATGATGCATGTGTATGCGCCGGAGGTCTGGAGACCTGGGAGCATATCTTGGACGAGTGCCCGCTTTACGCGAACATTCGGGATCTGCAGACGAAGGTGTTGGGCAGGTAGCAGTGACACATCACTGTCAGGCGCTGTGTGCATCCTCACAAACCTCCCAAAAAGCAACCATATAATCACTTGCGATGCCAATGCCAAGCCCAAACCTGGCATTTTAAAGCCACCGATTCCAGAAGCGAAGCTCTTCGTGACTTCCTCTTAGATCACAATATAGATGTTAAATCCTTCCTGGTCACCCAAAAATCTTATAGACATCACTATCACAAATGGCAAATTTGCTAAATAAATCTTGAAATGGAAAGCAGAGACATACACCATTAACAGTTACCACAGAGTGATAAGCTTTGAAATAACACCACTAGAAACTATCCGCACAATGGGAAAAAATAGAGACAGAAATTGCACAACTAATCCACCAGATAGAAATCGTAAATTGGGAACTAATAAAGATGGCAATTGACGCAAAATAATCCTGTTACAGACACTAATAGAGACCAGCATATCACGAAGGAAAGTTCACATGGGTAAGCCACTTTGGTGCAATGAAAGTCTACAAAAACTCAAAAGAGAACTCATGGGGTTCAAGCGTCTCGCTCAACGAGCAAGCAATGAAAAAGATCGCAAAATACACAAAGAAAATTTGATATAGAAGCTGGACAAGTACAAATCTCAAAATAGAGAAAGCAAGGAAACCTTCTTCCCAACCACTTTTAAAGTAGGATATGATAAATTGATACCAAAGGAAGAATTTGGGCCGGCAGCGATCAGTCGGTATAGAAATGTGAACGGTAAGTCATTGCATAGTTCATTATTGTGAATATGAATAAATGTTGTAAATAAATATATCTTCATAGTTGTACTAAATTATTTTGGTTTTAAATAAATATTTTGGTAGTGTTATTGTTTGTGGTACTTTAAGAATAAACTTCAGCGAACCCGAAATTGTAATAAAAGTTACACTATGTTAAGATTGCCGTATTTCTTAGTTTAGTGGAAATTTGCACAAATTATATTAATATATAAAAGAGGTGAATCTACTGAAGAAACATCATCATACAGAATCATATACTTGCTGCCACTTTTATCAAAAGTATTAGAAAAACTAATGCTGAAGAGTTTGAAAATAATCATACATGAAAATAATATAATCCAATCTCACAGCCGGAATGCCGCAAGATACCGCATTTTTATTTATCAATTGTACACGCTTGTCATGTTCTAAAGAAGTTACAATGGTTACATATGCAGATGACATCGCCATTTTCGTGACGTTAGAAGACCCGAATGAAGCTTCTAGACGTTTGCAAATATCACTAAATGAAATCTAGGAGTGGAGTATAAAATGGAGGATATTATCGAACGAGCAATACTTATGAATGCATTTAGATAAACGGCTCACATGGCAAAATAAAAAAAAAAGATATTTTCTCGTATGTGCGTGAAGGTGTACGAACGTGTTTCTTGTACTCCAATCTACGAGACCTTCTGAATCGTGTTTTTTTGTGAGATAAAATTCACTTTCGCTCTTTTACACTAGCTACTGTTTTGATCCGTACTTTGGATGCTCGAATTTATTCCACGAGCTTGGAAACTGTACTAAACCACTGATCAAATGTCGTGTCTAACATGTACAAAAACCATAATGCTGCCGAACTTGTCTGCACAATTCTTGTAGTTTTCCATATTTGTATTTTATTTCATTATTGATTATTGATTTATTATTCTTCTTTTCATTTGATACTAACAAGTGGGACGACCATGTCAAAGTAATGAATGAAAGAATCATGATGTACGTCTATCTGTTTCAGAACCAAGTAGTAAAATAATCGTTATTGTAATCATTTACTTACTCTATGTGATGATGATTAGACATTGTAGATTTTATAATTAGACCTTCTCGTTCAACGAGAAGAATCTTAGAGAAAATATAGTCAATTTGAGACTTTGAAAAACCGAAAATTCGACTATAATACGTTACACATGAGTCCAATCCAAAAGAAACCATAATATTACCTGGCTCATACGTAAAACCACAAACGATAATTAATCTGGTGAAAATTTACCATTATTACATCTAATTTGCATCAATTATTTTTACAACCAACGCTGTACAGAGACAGCTAACAACCTTTACATCTAGATCTTTTATTTACAAATGATGACAATATCAACAACATCAAATATTTGCCGCCATTTGATAAAACTGACCATGTTATAATTTTTGCCACTTCCCAGCTGTCAACCGCCGAAATTAGTTCCTCTTCATTGCTCAGAAATTACAAATTAGCAAAATATGAAATGATTCTCGACACACTACAATTATTTGTAAACTAATTACAATTATCCGGTTAGGTACAGAAGGATTGGAATGAATTAAACGAATTTATTGCGGAAACAATTAATTAACATGTTTCTTTAAAATAAAAACGAGCACATAACAAACCCTGGGTTTCAAATAGATAACAACATTTAAAAAAAAAGAAGAAAAAACTCTGGGACTATTACCGACAATACAAGGACACTGAGACATATAAAATTTACTTGAAAAAGGCCAAAATTTATTTTGCAGTTACATTTGCAGAAAACTAACATCATTAATTCTACTAGATCAACACGGTGAAATAACAACAGAGAACCAGGTGATAGTGAATCTATTTGCAGGACAGTTTTCTTCAGTCGTTTTTCAAGAACCTACGCATAATATATTGAACTCGATGGACAACAGGATCTATAAGATACTGAAGTTTCATCTTCGGCAGGGTAAAAATGTTTAAATAATCTAAAGTTTTAGTGGTCGGAGAACCGGGGTAAATTACCCCAAATGGGGTAAAATGAAATTTTTGGGGGTAACAATGAAACTTTTGTGAGTAAAAAGTATATATTTTTAATTTGCTATTTTATAAACCTGTTAGTATTTTTTTCAACTTAAACAATTTAGCGACATATGCAGGCCACGCCAGCTCACTCCCCACCACTAAGTGTTCTCGAGTTATATCTTTGCGCAGTAAAGCACAACCCCGGCTGAATGCTCAGTCCATGACATGCTGTCAAGATACAAATAGATTGACGAGTCAGAGAGCGAGTTTTTACTAGTTAGTTGCTGACAAGACCACCATTTTATCATTAATCATCGATATATCGATCAAGGTAAGCCACAATTTGAAAATTTAATTCAAGTATTTTACAACTATTATTTTCTGTCTCCCTTAAGATGGCAGCAAATAGAAAGACGAATTCCTTAAGTACGGTTTTACACAAATAGAAGACAATGGTACAATGAAACCACAGTGTGTTGTATGTATGAAGGTACTGACTTCAGAATCTTTCAAAAAAAGTCAATTGAAGAAATATTTAGATAATTTGCATTCACACCTGTCTTCCAAACCGCGTGAATACTTTTCAAATTTAGAAATATCTGTTAAAAGACAAAGATTGAATAGCAACTTGTTTGGTACATTTGATCAGCGTTCAGCATCAAGGGCTAGCTTTGAAGTCGCCTGGTTGATTGCTCGAAATAAGAAACCATACACTATTGGTGAAGATCTGGTTAAACCAGCTGCTGTAAAAATGGCAGAGATTATGTGTGGTCAAAAAGAAGCGAAGAAACTGAATTCAGTGCCCTTGTCTGCGAGAATTGTGAAAGAACGAATTTCTATATTAGCAGAAAATGTGAAGGAACAGGTTATTTTCGCATTAAAACAGGCTAAATATTTTGCTATTCAGCTTGATGAAACAACTGATTTTAGTAGCAATTCACAGCTAATGGTATATGTTCGCTACAAAGGTGCAGATAATTTTGAAGAGGAATTACTGTTTTGTTCTCCTCTCGAGTTCAGATCTCGTGGAATTGATGTCTACAATAAAGTAAATGAATACTTCAATGCGCAAAGTTTAAAATGGGAAAACTGTATTTCTGTATCTTTGGATGGAGCTCCAGCTTTGCTGGGTCACATTAATGGTTTTTCGGCTTTCGTAAAAAAAAATAACCCAAATATTGAAGATACTCACTGTATGATCCATCGCCAGGCCCTTATGGTCAAATATTTAGAACCTACAGTGGAAGCCGTCATGCATGATGTCATCAAGATTGTAAATTTTATCAAGGGACATGCACTAAACACTCGGCTATTTCGTGAATTATGTCAGGACGGTGAAGCTGAATATACGGACCTACTTTACTATACAGAAGTAAGGTGGCTCTCTCGCGGAAATGTACTAAATCGAGTATGGACTCTCAAAACTGAAGTCGAAATGTTTATAGTTGATCAAAAAAATATTCTCGCAGATAAGTTTAAAAACTCTTCCTGGGTTGCATATCTCGCATATTTAGCGGACATTTTTGAGAGTATAAATATATTACACAAAGAGTTGCAAGGAAAGAATATTAATATCATTTCAGCGAGAGAAATTCTGTCAGCGTTTGGATTAAAGCTGCAATATTGGAGACAGAAAGTAGAACAGAACAAGATAGCTTCTTTTTCAAGGTTAGCTTCGTTTTTGGAAGATTGCGAAAATATTACTTTTGCTTACATCAAGGATACAATTGTAAGACATCTTATCAAACTCAGACAGCGGTTTTCAGATTACTTTCCAGATCTTGATACACGTACTGTCAGTTGGATTGTAGATCCTTTTAAATGTGAAATTGCTATGATACCAGAAGAACCTTCAGGTTTAGCAGAAGCAATTCTTGAACTTCGATCTAATACTGAAGCACGTATTCAATTTGAGAGTAAACCAAATCTGTCGTCTTTTTGGATGTCAAAAGCTGCAAAGGCTTTCAAAGTTGCACATGAAGAGGCGGTTAAAAAATTGTTGCCATTTGGAACAACATATTTGTGCGAACAAGGCTTTTCCACTCTAATGAACATAAAAACGAAGAACAGAAATCGATTAAACGCCGAAGACTGTATTCAAATCGCTCTTACATCAAAAAGTTCCAATTTTGAAGCAACTGTATCGAACATGAAACAACATCATTTCTCCAAAACGTAAAGGAAGAATGTTTTCAATTATTTTTTTTTCTAATTTATTCAATTCTAATTTTTGTTTGTACCACCATTATTATTATTATAATTTGTTACAGTACCCCAAATTGTCAACCCTCAATTGAACCCCAATGGGTTTCAATTTGTTATATACTGTTGAGGTAAAAAAATTCGCCCCACAGAAAATATAAGTAAATGATAGTTTCTTGTTATTATGTAATTCATATGATATTTTTCTTGTATTAGTAGACGAAAAAACTAGTTTAAATTTTATATATAGCCCCCAAAAAAAATATTTTTAATTTAAATGATTTTTTTCGGGAAAAAAATTCGCTTTTCTGACGAAAATGATAGCCCTAATATTTTTAAAAAATCTAATAGCTATAAAATGAATAGAATATATATTATATAATTTGAAAGCTTTATTCTTAAAAAATTCATTTCTGTTTGATATATAATCTATTCTTTCATTTTCCCGAAAAAAATCATTTCAATTAAAAAAGTTTTTTTATGGGGGCTATATATAAAATTAAACTAGTTCTTTCGTCTAATAATACAAGAAAAATATCATATGAATTATAAAATAACAAGAAATTATCATTTACTTATATTTTCTGTGGGGGCGATTTTTTTTCCTCAACTGTATATTACATATATTACTATTATTACCGTTATGTATTACTAGGTATTACATTAATAAATTGAATAAATGATGTTTAAATTAAATTTTTAGTTATTGTTTTCTTTTCAAAATTATCATGGGGGCTTTAATAAGAAAGATGCTAAAAAGAAGCAATTTCGTTTTTTTTTGCTCTTCGCCATGGGGTAATATCAACTTACACAAAAATATTTTGGGGTAATAATTTAAAAAGTTCCCCGACCGCTGATTCTAAACAGTCATTCCAGCGTCGAACCTGATAACTTGCACCCACATTAAAAAAAAACTGTCTCACTCTCTTAGCTGAACCATGATCAAAAGTAATGCAATATCATTTAAAACGGCGGAAATCCCTGGGATATGTAAAACAACTATAGTTACTCCGATATTTAAGAATGAATATAAATTAAATGCAGTCAACTACAGACCGATCAGTCTGACATCTATTGTTTGCAAAATTATGGAACGAATCCTAGTTAATGAACTGTTCTCGTTTCTTATCGATAATAAGTTGTACCAGCAAATCAACATGTATTGATACCAGAACCATCCATTATTACAAATCTGTTAACTACATTTATTTATTTATTTATACAAATGTATTCGGCCAATATCAACACCACAATACCTCGAAAGCAAGAACGGAAAAGCAATAAAACTAGTAGCTAGGCTTAGATGTGGAAATGAAGAAAATGACAACAAATATTGGAAGAAAGAAGAAGATAGAACATGTCGATTATGTAAAGAAAGCGAAGAAAATATAACTCATTTGCTGTATAATTGCAGATATCTTCCAAGGCAATCATGTAGTCTACTCCACATACTAGACGAACGGGGCAGCGGAGAATCATGGGCCAAGACACTGAAGAAAAAAAGGGAAGAAATAAAATAATATTGTTATTATTCATTTAAATGTGATATGTATTAGATCAACATTCATTATAAAATGTAAATATTTTTTGTAAAAATTCAAAGCTGGAAAGCGCGAATTAAATGGAATAAATAAATAAATAAAACTACATTTAACGACTGGACTATTATAGCATTTGAGAAGGATGAGCGTCTAGATATTTAATACTTAGACTTTGAAAAAGCATTCGATCGCCTTTCACATAGTAGACTTTTATATAAACTGGAACATTACGACATCCGCGGTCATTTACCGTAATAGATCTCTAAATTTCTTAATAATACACATTTCAGTATGTGTTGGTCAATCGTTTTCCGAACATAAACCAATGATAAATGGTATCCCGCAGGGATCCGTGCTAGGGTCTGTTTCGTTTTAATTGTATGTGAGTGATCTACCATCATTCATAAGATCTAAGTATCTCTTGTACGCTGATGACACAAAGTTCTACAGTGCAACCAAATGTTATCCAAGAAAACCTGCATCGTATATCCCAGTGATGCAATGACTGATTACTAACTCTCAAAAAAAAAAAAATATATCATCACGCCTTTTACCCATTATTGGGTGTGGCACTCTGCCGAATCAGATTTCGGTAAGTGATATATTTACTAACTCTCAATGCTTCAAGGGCGACAGTTCTCTACATGGGTGTGAATAACCCTAAGTTTATTTATTATTGTAACAATATACCATTGCGTCATATAATAGAACAATGTGATCTAGGTGCAATTGTCACTCACTTTTTGAAATGGTTTCCACATATTATTAGCGTTGTGAAAACAGTAATCTACCTAATATTTGAAGCATTTAAAAATATTACACCCACTCTTTGCTTACAACTTTATACAATTTATATCAGACCAATGTAACTCCGTGAGGAATCCATATTTTTTGAAATACATTTCACTGCTGGAAACTATTCAACGTAAGGCATTAAAGATGCCATCTATGCTTTGAGATATGCCTTACGAAGATCGCCTCCTAACATTAAACCTAAATAAACACAGCACCCGCAGAGAAAGGGGAAATTTAGTTGAGACATTTAAAATTTTTCAAAACTTTTACTCAATTCAAATTGATATATTCACTATAAGTTATAATTAACCATTCCGGGGCCACAGTTTGAAATTATATAAAGAACAATCAAATATCAATAAAAACTATCTTTCAAATCGGGTGTGTGAAACTAGGAACAATCTGCTAGATTACGTTAATTCTGCTAAAACTATTAACAATTTAAAAAAACATACTAGACAGTTATTCACAAGAAATTTAATTTAAACTTGATTTGCTATAAGATTTATGTTATTATATTGTAATACTCTCACATGCAATGTACGTATTAAAACTGTTGAGAATAATGTTTAATTTAGTCTTTTATTGCTCGTAATGTAAATGTCATTTAGATATGTTTTTGTTCCAAATGATTGGTAACACTGTAGTAACTTAAGATATAGATGTCACTAGCTGTAGAAAAACAACCATTTTGTGTTCATGTAAAATTGTAAGGTAGTATTCGTAAATCCGCCATTGTGGGCAGTTGTGTTAAAAACGTTACTCAGAAAGTATAATAAAAGTGTTCATATAATTTTCCTAATTAACTTCTATCATTTCTCATCAATTCACACTCCACAGTAAATAATCAACATCTCAACAGGTTATGGGCCCTGTATCGCGTGTGGGAATTAAGTGAGAAATTGTGAGCAGATTGAAAAAAAAGAACTCGACACTACGTGTGTGTCTAGTGGTAGTAGAAGTGCGCGGGAAAAATCGTGATTTTGTAAACGGTTCATGCAACACAGGAACCATGGACATTCTTAAACAGTTTCATCTGCAGAAGTTTAACGGGAAAAACTTCCAGCTATGGAAGTACCAGCTGGAAATAATCTTTCGGGCAGAGTCAGGTATGGAAAATTTGGTAAACGGAACAACGGTGCGTCCAGCGGCAACAGATGCGGCAGGGAGGACAGCCTGGGATACTTTGAACGCAAAGGCCATGTTACTAATCTCGTCAGGAATGGAGTTGGAGCAACTTCAGACAGTTATAACATGTGAGACGGCAGCAACAATGTGGGCTCGTCTGAAAACGATTCATGAACAGAGATCATCAGTGAATAAAGTCGCCTTGAAGCAACAGTTTTTCTGTTACAGCATGTCAGAAACAGACTCGATTGCGCTACACGTAAGCAAAGTTGAAGAACTAGCACAGGCGCTAGCAAGTGTTGGTGAATCGGTAAAAGATGTTGACAAGATGGCAAAATTGCTAGGAGGTCTGCCATATAAATACAATGCATTAGTGACAGCTTGGCACTCTTATGATGAAACAAAACAAACATTTGATAATTTAGCAGCACGTTTGTTAAAAGAAGAACAAAGGCTAACACAATCTGAAGATATGGCAACAGCGTTTGCAGCTGTGAACATCAAAGGTAAACAAAGCGCATCGGCGTCGACAACATTAAAGAAGAGCGATAAGAAAAGTGAATTGCGTAACAAACGACACATTTAGTGTTTTTACTGTAAGAAGAAAGGACACTATAAATCAGAATGTAGAGCAAGATTAGCAAAGCAAAAACAAGCCAGTGATGAGAGATATGTTATAGCAATGTGTATTGAAATGAAAAATCTCTCTCAAACAAACAGTGAAGATGAGTGGTTAGCAGATAGCGGTGCTTCTAAACATATGTCTCATCGACGTGAATGGTTTACGATGTTTAACAAAACTGCGGATGCCAGTTCTGTGCAAATCGGTGACAATTTGCAGTTGAAAGTTGAAGGGCGTGGTTCAGTTCGCGTTCAGGCATTAGTGAACGGAAAATGGGAACTAAGAACTCTCGAAGATGTGTTGTTTGTTCCGGAATTGAAGAAAAACTTGTTGTCAATCGGTGCATTAACTAGTAAAACTTTTAAAGCTGTTTTTGATGGTGATAAATTAGAAATTCACGCTTCACAAGTGATTGCTGTTGGTGTCAGAAAGAAAAATCAATGTTATAAAATGATATTTAAATCTGAAATAAATCAGGAGGTAGCTAATGTGACAGTGGGAGACTCGGCTAAATTGTGGCATGAGAGAATGGGTCACATAAGCTTCCATACACTGAAAGAAATGGCTGACAGTGGGCTCATTCCAGGACTGAATATAAATAATCTTGATGGGTTATTCTGTGAAATGTGTCAGTTTAGAAAACTTCATCGACGACCATTTCAAATGAACCTACAAGAAAGAGCAACGAAACCAGGTGAATTTGTACACATGGATTTGTGTGGTAAGATGACACATTCATCAGTCAGTGGTGCGAACTACTTCTTGTTGTTCAAAAACGATAGTACTTCATATCGGTTCAGTATACTTTATTAAACATAAAAGTGATGCGTACGTGAAGTTTGTCGAGTATAAAAATTTAATAGAAACTCAAACGTCAAATAAAATTAAACGCGTCCGGAATGATAACGGACTTGAATTTCGAAATGAACAGTTCCAGCGGTTGTTCAAAGACAGTGGTATAATTCATGAATTTACTGCTGCCTACACAGCGGAGTAAAACGGTAGAATTGAAAGAGAAAACCGGTCTATCGTGGAAAGTGCCAGAACTATGTTGATTGCAACAAATCTACAACCAGAACTGTGGGCAGAAGCAGTCAATGCTAGTGTATACATTTTGAATCGGAAGCCACGCAGACCTGACAAGAAGATACCATACGAGCTATGGAGCGGGAAAACTGTTAATTTGAAGCACATGCGTAAATTCGGCAGCGAAGGTTATGTTCACGTACCAAAACAATTTAGAACAAAATTTAATACCAAGGCAAAGAAAATGACGTTAGTTGGTTACGAAAACGACAGTGTTAACTATCGTTTAGTTGATGTAAATACTGGAAAAATAGTAATAACACGTGATGTAAATTTCAATGAAGAAACACAGTGCAGTGAGGTTCACAACAATGATGTTAAGGACACATTCGCAGTTTATCTCAAAGATGAAGTGATAGAACCAGAGCAGCAGCAAGATTATGAACATGACGATGTTGAAATCATCAGGAACGATACAGCTGATCAAAACAACGGTGAAAACGAAGGAAAAAATCTAGTAGTAGGTGAGCGACAGTTACGAGATAGAAATACCATTCGTCGACCATCACGGTATGCTGGATATGCTGATGAAGATGTTGATGAAGGTGTTAATGAAGAAGTTGATATAGTATGCTCAGCGATATTCAACGAGGAACCACAAACTTTTGATGAAGCGATGGCCAGAGAAGATGCAAAACAATGGCAGCAAGCGATGGAAGAAGAAATAGAGTCACTCAAAGCTAACAATACGTGGACTCTACAGCCATTACCAGAAAAACGACGCTAAAAGACGTATTGATGGTTCAGTTGAACGGTATAAAGCAAGGTTGTGTGCTAAAGGCTTCACACAGAAAAAGGGCATCGACTACACAGAGACCTTTTCACCAGTTGTCAGGTATGATTCTGTACGTTTTCTGTTATCCTTAGCAACAGTCAACGACTGGGAAATACAGCAGTTTGATGTCAAAACGGCATTTCTCCATGGTGACCTTGAGGAGGACCTGTTCATGAGGCAACTAGAAGGATTTATCATCAAAAATCCAGAGTATGTATGCAAACTAAATAAAAGTTTATATGGTTTGAAACAGGCACCTCGGTGTTGGAATGAGAAATTTAAGAAATTTCTTAGTAATTTCAACTTTATACAACTCGAATCCGACAGAAGTGTCTACAAAGCAGTATACGATGAGGTTGTGGTCTATCTCGCTCTATACGTAGATGGTGGACTCATTATGTCAGAAAAAGGTAACATTATACAGAAAATTCTGTCAGAACTGGGTTCGATGGTGGAAATCACAGTAAACAACCCAGAAGTTTTCGTTGGGTTGGAGATAATACGAAACAGAAAAGAGAAAACTATGTTCATCAATCAGAAGAGCTACATCAACAGAGTATTGGAGAAGTTCAATATGAGCAACTGCAGGTCCAATGCAGTTCCAACAGATCCAAAAGCTTTAACAAGTTCCCAAGACATTCAGAGTAATTATATTAAAGAAATGAAAATCCCTTATCGTGAAACTGTTGGTAGTTTGATGTTTGCGGCAGTTGTGTCACGTCCCGATATAATGTATGCAGTGGGGCAAGTCAGCAGGCATTTAAACAATCCAGACAGATCTCACTGGGTAGCAGTGAAAAGAATATTAAGATACCTACAAGGAAGTAGAGATGTTGGTATAATTTACAGCGGACCGTCTGAAGAGTTGAAAGTCTACAGCGATGCAGACTTTGCAGGCGACCCAGATACAAGAAGATCAACGTCAGAATACGTTAGCGTGTTTGCAAATGGTCCTGTGACATGGTGTTCACAAAGACAAAAATGTGTAGCACGGTCAACTACAGAGGCGGAGTATGTTGCAGCATCCAGCGCAGCACAAGGAACCATGTGGCTACGAGCGTTTCTCAACGAAACAGAAGGAGGGGCAACATCATCAACGAAGTTGTTGATCGACAACCAAAGTGCCTTGAATTTAGTGAAAAATTCGGACCATCATAAGCTGACAAAGCAATATAGATGTGAAATATCATTACATCCGTCAGCAAGTGCAAAATAATGAGATTGAAACAGTGTATGTGCCATCTAATGAACAATTAGCAGACTTTTTAACAAAACCGTTGTCACGTGAAAAATTTAGTGTTAATTGCAAAAAGTTGTCAATTTGTTCAGGTGCGAGTTATGTGTAAAGTGGCTAAATTAAAAGTGGGAGTGTTGAGAATAATGTTTAATTTAGTCATTTATTGCTCGTAATGTAAATGTCATTTAGATTTGTTTTTGTTCCAAATGATTGGTAACACTGTAGTAACTTAAGATATAGATGTCACTAGCTGTAGACAAACAACCATTTTGTGTTCATGTAAAATTGTAAGGTAGTATTCGTAAATCCGCCATTGTGGGCAGTTGTGTTAAAAACGTTACTCAGAAAGTATAATAAAAGTGTTCATATAATTTTCCTAATTAACTTCTATCATTTCTCATCAATTCACACTCCACAGTAAATAATCAACATCTCAACAAAAAATATTGTATTCTTTATTAAAATAATTATCCTTATAATATATACATACTAAATTATGTAATCTAAACTTGCAGGTATTCCACCAAGTTCTTAAAAGCTGCGTTAGACTGTCTGTTTTTTTCACTTGATAACAAATGTTATATAAGACCATGTTAGTTGATAAGATACACTCTTGTTCTCGCTTCTAAACGTAACACACATTGTATATGTGTTCATGTTGACAAATAAAAGTTGTCATCCACAATTTAGAGTTCTTTTTTTAAAAATATCAAATCGAAATTCCAATATTTAATTTACATGTAAACATTTTCTAGTACAATCAATTATGCCGCCTACTCATATAACGTAATAATAATAACAATAATCTAGATATTTAAGTAGACAAGATATACTGACTACTCGGACACAAAACCCAGCTATCTGTAGAAAACAAACTTTTCCTATTCAAAGTAACACTTATTTCAATCTGGATCTACGGAATACAACTGTAAGGATGCACGAATATATCCAATATCAACATTATACAACGATTTCAAATCAAAACCTTGCGAATGATCACTAATGTTTTATGGTCCATGAACAATCACACCACCCACAAAGACTACTAGATAAAATACGTCCACGAACAAATTCTGATATTTGCAAACAAAGACAGATTAAACCACCACTCAAATAAACGAGCCGTCAACTTACTAAACAATGAAAACGACCCCAGAAGATTAAAAAATTTACTAGATCTCAGATTTATGTAAACACTACACATACACAAACGCAATATTGTACACATTTATGTATTTATTTATGTTACTCTGTAGAACAGGAAGTAACTCTCTAGAAGCATACTCACAATAATTTGTTGTCAATTCTACTGATGATGAAGACAACAAATTAATAAATAATATAAATAAATCATCATGCCATTTACCCGTTACAGAGTGTGGCACTCTACTATAGCAGAGCTTGGTAAGATATACACTAATTACATTACTTTAACGTCATTTAAACAAATGAAATCAATCGAAATTTATCTTATTACAGCGAAATTATTTATTTAATTATTTATGTTACGCTGTACAACAGGAACTTAATCCCAAATACAGTACACCACCATACTGACAAAATAAATATATATATCAACCTGCCTGTTTAGCCATTACTGAGTGTAGCATTCTACCGTAGCAGATCTCACTAATTAACATATGTATGCACGTAAAATGCGGGTAGCGGCCGTTAAATTACGACCCTTATGATGTTACAGGGGTAATTTTATTGTGGTAATTGTTTGGCGGCTGGTCAATTTGACCCCGAGTTGAAATTCAATAATTCGAATAAACATATAACAGGAAATATCGCAGACCTCTGTACAGCTACGAGAAAAGCAACAAGTTCAACCAGAAGTTCCGGACGACAACAACCAGGCAAATTATCTACTACAAATCTAATTCGAAATATCCCAGGCTATTTACAAAATTATATATTAATTAAATCCGTGAGAATAATATTAATCACAACTTAATATTCGCACTCTAGTAGGTAACAGAAAAACAATGGTAACTGCCATAATATATAATAAAAATAATATATAATGCGTGTATTTCCAAGTAGAAGAAATAAATGAATAGATCGTTAAAATAATGAGTTTCATTTGTCCAGAATATAATTAGTTGAATAATCTAAAGACGATTGATCATTCGCCGAAGAAAAATTATATCAAACGCACATCGTGCGAACATTTGGGTATACTCTCTACGAAAAGAGATTGAGAACCAAAGTACGGTGATTAAATATTAATTAAAATGTATAAAAAAGTGTAAATTTTGTCATAGGTGTCTGGGATTCTAGACAATATTTGCTTTGGATTGTTTGGATTCATTACTATTGAAGCATTATATGTTAGTTATTATTGATTATTATATTCTAAAATGAAGTGCATGAAATTTATAACATCTGACAAACTCATTGTTAAATTAAAAATAGTTTTACTTGATTTAGAAAATTCATCAACATTAGTAAGTGATAACGCTATAAACTTTACCAGTTTAATTTTCATAGAATTTTTGTTCTACTTGGGATTTAATGACTGACACAATGACGCCCTTTATTGTCGATAAATAACGTCGGACAATGAGAAAACAACGTATATAGATTGTATTTTTTAAAGCAAGAAAAAGAATAGTATAAAAAGTTTTATTATAATTGTGCTATTAATCAAACTCTACAATTAAAGTATAAAAAAGATTCAATAAATAAGATTATGAAAAATAATAAGTTTCAACATACAAATATTTATGGAGTTTATAGAAGAGTGTTATAACTTACTCATTCGAAATTACACATAAAAGGGAAATCCTTTAAAAAATTATCAGAATCTAAAAATTCTTCTTCCTTGATTTCTCTGCCGTTAGGTATATTAAATAATGGATTATAAAATTCTCTTTGTAACATAATGATGGAAGCAATAAATCGATTATGGAGAAACAACAAAATAATTCACTGGAAAAGTGAAAAACGGGAAACAAATTAATTCATCGACACCTGAATTTAATCCTTGATGTAACATCAAAACTGAAACAACTCCAAGATGATAAAATTATTCTTTAGTAATTTGTTGAATGATTTATCTTCTCTATTTTAGTTATTCTTTGTCTTCTAGTAGTAGTTGATAATGCACTACTAATCTTCTTTCTTGATTGTTATTTAATAATAGACTAATATTTTTTCTTCGGGCAGTCTTCTATAATTGATTTAAAAAGAGCTGTTGTCCTCTGTTTTGAATCTCCTGTCTTGATTATTGTTTATCTTCTATCTTCATTTATTGGTGACTTAATAATGGATGATAAAGGGAAAAAATTAACATTGAAATAGAAGGAAATAGGAAAGAAACAAATTCATCGAAACCTGAACATGACCCTTGATGTGACATCGAAATCGGAACGAACCCACGAAGCTGAGGTACAATTTGAATTTCTTTCTTGAATGCTAAATTCTATCTTGTAATTTTTTCTTGAAATATTAACGGCTAGCTTCCAATGTTCTTCTTAATTGTTGAATAATGATTAAATCTTCTGTAACTGCTGAAGTCTTCATTTCTTGTTTAAATCTTGAATGTTGACCTCTGTCTTATAATTCCTTTCTTGAATGTTCGTCAATGACTATATCTTCTGTGATTGCTGTGAAGTCTTGGTGTCTTGTTTCTGTCTTGTATTTACTTTTGATGTGAAACATCTATAGGCTCACTTGTAAACCGAATTGTTGGAGTGGCGACGCTTGCCGTGGCGACGGGTCGCCTTGATGTGAAACATCTATAGGCTCACTTGTAAACCGAATTGTTGGCGTGGCGACGGGTCGCCACGCTATACTAAGGTATACATATATATATATATATATATATATATATATATATTATGTGTAGTAGAGTGTACGGTGTGGCGACGGGTCGCCACGCTATACTGAGGTATACATATATATATATATATATATATATATATATATATATATATATATATATATATATATATATATATATATATATATTTTATATGTAGTAGAGTGTACGGTGTGGCTTCTCACTCAGTTCGACGTTGTTGTTTACTACGGTACACATAACCTGCGTTTTATTTAATTTTTTATTAATATATATTATATATATATAATATAATATTATTAATATATAATATATATATATATATATATATATTATTAATATAATATATATTATTAATATATATTTTATTTTATATATATATTTTATATGTAGTAGAGTGTACGGTGTGGCTTCTCACTCAGTTCGACGTTGTTGTTTACTACGGTACTCATAACCTGCGTTTTATTTAATTTTTTATTTTAGAGACCGTCAAAAAAGATACAGGGAAAAGAACAGAGAAAAATTGAGTCAGCGTGAAGCGGAAAGAAGGAGACGTCTACAGAATGCAGAAAGTATTATAGAATTACATACTTCTCCAAATATAGGAAATAGAGAAATAATTACAGAACCAATAATCATAATAGATGAAGTAAGTACAAATTCTCTAAATTTAACTGGTTTGGGAGAAATGGAGCATGAAGTGTTTGACATATCTCAGCAAAATTTAAGTAACCTATCAAGCGCAAATATTGCGGAAATTCCGAATAACTACAGTCAATTTAGATACCATAAAACAGCTCATGAATATTTCATCGATAACTTTAAAAATAATGAATTTGGACATGCTTGTTCAATTTGTGATCGACTTTGGTTTGAAAAAGAGTTAAAGAAACCATCTACATCTGGAAATATAATTAATACAATAGCCAATGTGCAAAATGTGGATTCCCTTAAAATTTGCTCTACTTGTAAATCAGCATTAGATAAAGAAAAGATTCCTAACTTGTCAGTTTATAATGGATTTCATTACCCAAAAATAGCACAGCATTTACCAAAAATCGATTTCATCACTGAAAGGCTTATTTCTCCACGAATTCCTTTTATGCAAATAAGAAGATTAAGAGACGTTCAAGGACAATTCGGTATATACGGACAAATAATCAATGTTCCTGTTGTTGATACAATGGTACGATCACTTCCAAGAAATGTCAATGATGAACATTGCATTTATATACATATTAAAAAAAATGATTCATAAAAGTAGTTTTGTGTATGGCTTAATTAACATCGGATCAATTAAAAAATGGTTATACTATTTGATTACTACACCTTTATATCAGCATTACAAAATAACAGTTGATAAATCATTTTTTAATCAAGAAACACCACTAATTACACAACAGAACATAGATGAATTTAGCGAAAATATTGATCTTGAAGAAAGCCTTACTGCTCAACAACAAACTTTGGTATGGAATGAGGAAAAATATTTACGATTAGCGCCAGGGCAACAGAATATTCCACAGAGTTTATTATTCGACGTGCATGCCGAAGAGCTATCATTTCCTAGTATTTACATGGGGCACTTTAGAAAATTCAGAGATACAGTCAACGTTACGCCTTTTATGATGGCATCTAGTGAATTGCGGCGTAAGGATCGTCGAGGAGTCGATCCTTATCACTTGCTATATATGGCTGTAAAAATTATGAGACTGCGAGTTCGTGACTGTGAGTTCGTGACTGTTTAACGATCGCGTTTAAACATGTTGGTACAGGAGGTTGATTCTGTATCTTGCGTGAGCAGTTGCGTGAATACATTTGCGTTAGTACAATGTATGACGTCACCGATTCTTTTCTGGTGTCGAGCATAGGGAATTCCGTGCTTTACGTTTTCTCGCCAAGTTTAGTGTTGGTAATGGTTTTGAAACTATAACTGTCAGTTGCAATCACATGTCATTGTTTGTCAACATCGTTTTGTAGTTTTTTATACGATTTTATTATGGCAGAAGATAGAAAACGTGACATGAACGCTACAGAGGAGCAAAAACAAATTTTAATAAACTTTATGGCAGATATGGCGTTGATAACGCAAAATGACAAGAAAGTAAAAGACAAATATAATGTTAGAATGAGACAGGTAGTGTCGCAAGTAAGAAACAGGACCTACGGAGGTCACGCATCTATATTTGCGTGTCTCGCAAGAAGTGACGTCATACCCATTAGTTCTTCAAATGTCCGATAGATGGTTTACTATATGCATGTGACATATCTATGTTAGTATGGGTGCCGCAAGTAGTCACGCAAGATACAGAATCAGGCTTCAGATAGCAATATAACCAAGGAACAAGTTCAATCTGAAGACTATATTCATAACTGCATGGAGTAAAAAATCTAGCTTTCTTACGTTCAATACCAAATTCAGTTTGGTACTGGTCTTCAAGGAAAAAAGATTTATTTGCAATGATGCGGCAGCTAGGGAAGCCAACTGCATTCATGACACTAAGCGCAAATGAAATAGGGTGGCCGGATTTATTAACATTGCTGTATAAATTAGCTGAAGGAAAAGAAGATGTGCAAAATCTCATCGTACCAGAACTCAATTTTATCCAAAAAAGTTCATTAATTAACAACGATGCTGTAACATGTGCTATTTATTTTAACAAGCTAGTTAATGTTATAATGACGATTTTACAATCAAAGAAGTTCAGTCCTTTTGGTAAATTTAGAGTCATAAACTACTTTCTGAGGATTGAATTTCAACATCGTGGAAGTCCACACGCGCATATCCTTTTATGGCTTGATAATGCTCCCACAGATATTCTTGGAAAAGAACAAAAAAAAGCAATAGAAATGATTGATAGTTTAGTGTCAGTATCAACTTCAGAAGCATCCGGAAATATAAAATTACTTACCCATAAGCATACTTTCACGTGCTACAAAAAAATAAGATCTACTTCAGTGCAAAAGTGCCGATTTGAAGCACCATTCATGCCTTGTAAATCCACAATGATTTTAATACCGATGGAAAAAACTGATCCACTTTACAAAAAACATTTGATAAGATATAATGAAATAAGAATTAACTTAGAAAGTAATGATTATGACAGTATTGATGATTATTATGTAAGTAATAATATCAGATCAGACGAAGAATACACAGATATTCTAAGATCTGGTATTAGTAGGCCAAAAATATTCTATAAACGACATCCATCCGAAAAATGGCACAATACTTTCAATCCGTTTGTTTTTAATGTATTAAAATCTAATATGGATTTCCAAATAATTACTGAAGAATATTCTTGTGCGGCATACGTGGTTGAATATGTAAATAAGACCAACAGAGGTATTAGTAATTTGCAACGTAAGATAATAGAAGTCATGAATGAGAATCCCGAATTTGATATTGTTGAAATAACTCGTAAAATGAGTGTTGACATGCTAAATACCATTGAGATGAGTAGTCAAGAAGCTGCTTGGTATCTTCTACGGTTACCAATGTCTAAATCATCAATAGCAATTCAGTATATTAATACTTGTTGGCCTATTGAACGACAGAAGATTAAAAAAACACAAAAACAAATAGATGAACTGGATGACGAATCTACTGATATTTGGAAGGAAGATTGGCATGATAAGTAACAGAAACGGCCAGAAGAACTGGAAGCTATTTCGTTAGCTCAATTTGTTTCCAAATATACCAAAAACAATAAGGGGGAATACGTAAAAAAAAAGCAGCCTCGAATTATTCGTTATAGAAATTATGACATGACTCAGGATTACAACGAGTACAGAAGAGAAATGGTTACCTTACATATACCATTTAGAAATGAAGATACAGAAATATTAGCAGATATGAAATTCACAACTATATATGATGAACACGAGAATGAAATTTTAGAAAAAAGAAAAGAATTTGAGTCAAATATTGATGTTCAGAAGACAATTGATATATGCCGACAGTTATGTCATGAAGATGAGCCAATAGATGACGAATCAGAAATTCGAGACTTGGCTACAAGATTTCCAGAACCAAACCCTTTCGAAGAATTGTACAGAAATCCGGATGCTGCTGTTAATGAAGATTTACGTATAGCTACGCAAAAGACGAGAAAACATCATGAGTAATGATCGTTTTTGCGAGCTTATGAGAAGTGCTAATGAAAAGCAAAAAGATTTGCTTTTACACGTCATTCATCACAATTTATCGGCGGAAAAGTCACCTTTACAATTATTTTTTACTGGGCCAGCTGGATGTGGAAAAACCTTTGTAATAAAATTGATAATGGACATCTATAACAGATTTTCTGAAAATGATGGGTTCTGCAATTCATATATTACGTGTGCTTCGACTGGTAAAGCTGCAGTAGCTATTGATGGAACTACTATTCATACTGCATTGAAAATATCGTTATCAAAACTAATTCCGTTATCTATAGAAAGAGCACAACAATATCGATGCTTATTTAAATATGTCAAAGTTTTAATAATTGACGAAATCAGTATGATTGGTGCCGAGCTCTTGAACCAAATAGACGCAAGACTAAAGCAAATAACCGGAAATTTTGATGAAAATTTTGGTGGACTAGACATTATTTTTATTGGAGATTTGCGGCAACTACCTCTAGTCCGAGCAACTCCAATCTATAAGCAGTCAAAACAACGGATGGTTGGACCCTTACTTTGGCGAGGATTAAAATTCTACGAATTAACTCAAATAATGCGTCAAAATAACGAAATGTTTGCTTCTATTCTCACAAAAATTGGTAGAGGTATAATTTTAAATGATAATGAATTGGCCGTTATCGAGTCCAGATTTTTTACGAAGGAAGACGTCTCACAGCGGTGTCCAAGTGGTGTACGATTATTCCATGATAATGCATCGGTTAACGCATACAACATGCGAGCTCTACAAACTGAAAATAAAATAGATTCAATTGCAATAGACGTAATTTCTGGCTGTACTAATCATGAGCAGGAAGCGAATATGAGACAAAAATTACACAAGATGTCAGTGATTGATACAGGAGGGTTGCCATACGAAATTATTTTTGTTATTGGCAAACCTTACATTATTACAACTAACATAGACGTGGTAGACGGATTAGCTAATGGCGCCGTTGGAAACCTTATTCATATCGAACAAAACGAAGAAAATCAAGTTACTCGCATATGGCTAGTTTTTCCAGATAAAAACACTGGTACAGTGGCTAGAAGAAAAGCCGCTGCCTTTGTTGCAGAACATAATATCGATAAACGTGCTGTGCCTATTGTGCGTCGAACTTCAACAATATCACTCAATAATAATAAAACTATTGTGGGAAAAAGAAATCATTTTCCATTGATATCAGGATGTGCTATGACTATTCATAAGTCTCAAGGAGGTACTTATGACGAGGTGGTGTATGAGTATAGTAAAAGTCATAGTATTCCATTACTTTACGTAGCTTTAACACGAGTAACAAGTGCTGAAGGGTTGTTTATATGTAACAGTACGGATGATTTAAGATTTTATCATGGAAGGAGAGTTGATCCATCAGTTTCAAGCTTAAAGCACGAATTTGAAAGATTATCTTTAAACAGACTTACTACATTGCAAGGATTGATCACTGATTTTATGAACTCCAGAAATAAATTAACCATATACACTTTAAACTGTCAAAGTCTCAGAAAACATGCTGCTGATTTACAAGATTCTATTTGCAGAAATAGTAACTTTTTGTTACTAACTGAAACATGGTGTCCTGCAGATGAAGCAGTTGACTTATGTAACTTTCATTGTATTGCAAAATATAAACGACAAAATATTAGAGCCGCTGGAGTGGCCATTTACAAAAACAACAACACTTCACATGTTACTACACTCAACATGGATCTAGTAGTTCAAAATGCTACAGAAGTTCATGTTTCCCAAACATCTATTGGTGATATGTGTGCTTCATATGTTAAACTAGAAGACGGAAGTGAATTAATTATGATTGTAGTATACATTTCACCTAATAACAAAATGGATCATATAATTTCATTTTTACATGAAAGGTTATTATTATTAGTCAAAAAAGGTTCAATAATTTTTAAAACGAATAAACATAAACTACCATTAATTTTAGCTGGAGATTTTAATGTAAATTTTGCAAGAGCTGAATCAATGCCATTAATGACATTTCTTCAAAAAGAATTTCAATTGCAAATCAACAACAATCCAAGAGAATCTACTACCAAATATGGAACAACAATAGATGCTGTATTTGTGAGATATCTTGATAATGTTTCATCCAATACTTTTGTAACGTACTTTAGTTATCATCGACCAATCGTCACAGTAATACCGGCAAAGGAAACATCGAATATAACTATTACTGAAGTCACAGATGAAAATATTTAAAATGTGGCCACTTGATATTAATATCGAATTTTTATATCACATGTAAATAAATGTTTATTAAATAAAGTTACCATTTTCTGTAAGAAATTCGTAATACTTCATTTTTTCATTAGTCTATATTTAATTCCTGTAATAATATTATCTTTTATGCATATTACTTGTACACACACGATGTTTCACATCTGCCAGGCGTCCCATGACGGCTCACATTTTTTTTGCTTACTTATAATCTTAACTACTGCAGTATTTTAAGTTTTAATTGTAAGATTGTTGGTTGTCAGCCCACAAATTTTTCTTTTGATTGGATATGATTTGGTACTAACTCACCAATAAACACTGTTCAGTGCACCCAGCTCATGCATGAAGCAACTGAATGATTCACTTAAAAATTCAAGGACGTTATCTGTAACAAAGAAAAGCAATAATTAAAAATGTGACATGACTGATTATTGATCAGCGTATCCACTTGAATATAATATAACGATTGGCAGGGATGAAAACAGGTATTAATAGAAACCTTTTCAAGTAAAGGATGGAGTAGCAGAACATATGCTCATTATTTTAAGTACAAAGAAGGTTCATTAGTACAATATGCAATAAAGAAAGAACGACTATTATTAGAAATAAATAAGAACATGGACGCTGATACAATGATAGATAGGATTGCATTCGGTTTGCCAGAATTTGTCAGAGAGAAAATTGACAGGGATAAAATGGAAAATACAAAAGATTTAATTAATGAATTACAAAAACTTGAACGAATAACAAACAAAAAGAAAATATTTCAAAAAGAAGGTAAACCAGAACACAAAGTTAGAAATGAAGAAAAAAAAAACATGCAAGACATGTGAGAATATGGGTAAAGGTGTAAGATACCACCCAGAAGAGAAATGCTGGTTTAAACTAGAGAAAAAAGAGAAACCTAGAGCTATAGGAAGTAATTCAGTAATAGAAGTAGATCTAAGTACAGAAAAAAAAAACGAATAGTCACACCATTGATCAGATTTTATTATTATTATTATTATTAATACATTACCCAACAGGCAAACGCCCAATTCTAGGGTAAGGAAGAAACTCAGAATTAGAAAGAAGTAATAGATTTCTTTATATCATTAATGTTGTTATGAAAAATATCAATTTCATCCTCAATGACATTGTGAGAATTGATCATTTGATGAATTGGTGACTTCGATAGCATAAGAGTTCTTGCCGCGTGCAAGTAGAAAACGTTCTTATATCTGGATGACACTCTGGAAACTTGAAATAGAATTCTACTCATGATGAATATGCAATCAATTGTATTGTGAATAATCTTGTGTAAAAATGTTACAGCAACAATATGTCGCCTCTGCTCGAGTGAATTTAATCGAAATGTATCCAGTAGTAAGGATTGCGATATCCCTCTAGGAGGATAATATCCTTCCAGGATAAAAGTCGAAAATTTCAGAAACTTCCTCTGTACATACTCTAATGACTCAATTTGATTACTATACAGCGGATTCCATATTAAAGAGCAATACTCCAGATGAGGACGAACCAAAGTAACAAATAATAGACGTAATGTATTTGCTGCGAGAAACGAATCAGAATTACGAATCAAAAAACCAAGGCACCTCAGGGCAGTTGATACTTTTAATTCAATGTGCTTAGAAAAAGATAATTTAGAATCAAACATAACTCCTAAGTCAACTATCGTATCTGGCCTGCCTAAAACAGAATTGTTTATAGAGTAATCAAAAAGATTCGGATTTAATTTTTTCGAGAAAGTCATACAATGGCATTTAGAGATATCCAGGTAAAGTTTGTTTCTGCAGCACCATCTGAAAATTAAATCTAAATTTCTTTGCATCTTTAGACAATCATCCAAAGAAGAAATGACACATAACAGTTTTAGATCATCTGCATATAGTAAGTGCTCAACGTCAATGTTAGCCGTAATATCATTAATGAAAATGTTAAAAAATAGGGGCCCTAAAACTGATCCTTGGGGTACACCAGATTTTTGTAGAAAATAGTCAGACTGAAATCCCTGTATATTAACAAATTGATATCTGTTGCGTAAATATGATGAGACAAGCTGTAAAAGAGAGTCAGAGAAGCCGAAGAGTTTAAGTTTCTGTAGAAGAAGGGAATGATCTAATTTATCAAAGGCTTTCGACAAATCCGTGTACACGACATCCACTTGTCCTTGTCGATCCATTGCTTCGCAAATTAACTGTGTCTTACACATAAGATTCGTGACTGTCGACCTGCCTTTCATAAAACCGTGTTGATTACAGGAAATTATACCACATACCTGATTATAGATTCTTGCATGTAAAATAGATTCGAGGATTTTACTGAAATTAGACAATATTGCAACAGGTCTATAATTGCTAATATCATTCTTATCACCTTTTTTAAAAATAGGTTTCACCCTCGATATCTTCAACTTATCAGGATATGTTGAACTTTTTAAAATCAGATTGAAGATCACGGTAAGAGGTTTTACAAATACAGAAGCACAATCATTTATAAGAAAGGAGGGAATTAGGTCAGGGCCAGTTGTCATGCTGGATTTGAGTTTTCGAATGACTAACATAACTTCATCTTCAGTTATAGAATTTATGGACACAGTAGAAGAGTTGTTAGGTATAAAACAATCATTTATGTTGGCATTAGTAGAATCATCGTTAAATGAGCTAGAGAAGAAATTTGCGAAACACTCAACTATCGATTGCGGATTTTCAAAAGAAGTGTTATTGTGACTCATAACAGAAGGAATGTGAGAATTGTCCCGTTTATTATTAACAAATGTCCAGAATTTTTTAGGCTCCTCAATGATGTCATTTTGAATCTTCAGGCAATAATTCTTATATTCCTCATCAACCTCTCTTTTGATTTCGGCCCTTAATTTTATGAACTCTTGTTTATCATTATAATTGTTGAATTTCCTGTATCTATTCCAGGCTTTATGTTTAACTTTCAATTTGTGTATTATAGCACCTGTAAACCACTGAGGATACGAACCAGTGCATTTACGTTTCAGGGGAACATTCTTATACAAAGCATCATTTACAACGAAATAGAGAGATTCAAGAGCGCCATTTACATCATCTATATAGTCCAAGAAATTCCAGTTTATGTTAGAAAAATCATTATAAAGTGAGAGAAAATTCGCTTTCTTAAAATTAAAGCCAAAGTTACTAACAGATTGAAATTTATTAAGTTTAGATTTTAAGGAAAACTCCACCATTAAAGGAGGATGATGTGAGTACTCGCGACACAGAAGATTTAAGATGCTAGTTGAAAATAAGATAGAGATAATGGGAACATATGATCCAGGTTCCCAAGTCTCCTTAATAAACTCCAAATGGATAAAGATAAAAAATAACAGTGAGGATATAAACAAAATATTCTTAAAGTCTGTCAATGGGGGTGAATCATACAAATGGATTGGTAAAAATAAAAATAAAAAAAATTAATGTAGAAAAAGAAGTAGACATGTACATAGTTGAAAGAGAGGATTTCGAAGACTTTATAATAGGATTAGATTTGATTCCCATGTTCAAGTTGAGATTGAATGAAAATTTAGAAATATCACAGAAAACAGAAGAAGAAATAGAAAAACCAAAGATAATATTAAGTGAAATAAAAAGTGAAGCTATAAATTGTTCGGTTAATTTTAATGAGCACGTGGAGATAAACGAATTCCAAGCAAAAATAGAACATTTAGATAAAGATAAAAAGATTAAGATAGAAAGACTAATAAATAACACCAAATCAGTATTCGCAACAGACAAATACGATGTTGGAACTTTTAATGAATATGAAGCAAGAATTGATTTGATAGTGGATAAATACTGCAGTAAAAGGCCATATAGATGTAATATAGATGACAAAAAAGAAATAGAAAAACAAATAGCCAAATTACTAGAGAGAAATTTAATCGAAGAATCTTATAGTCCTTTTGCTGCACCTGTCACGCTAGCATATAAAAAAAATGAAGGGAAGACACGTCTGTGCATAGACTTCAGAGATTTAAACAATAACATTGTCCCCCAAGCACAACCATTTCCATTAATAGATGATATAATAGTAAGAGCCAGAAAGTGTAAATATTTCACGACACTAGATATAAACTCCGCTTTCTGGTCAATACCACTAAGAATTGAAGATAGAAGAAAAACAGGATTTGTAACGCAGGATGGTCACTTCCAATGGACATGTCTACCGTTCGGCTTAAAAACGTCTCCAGCTATATTTCAACGAATTCTGAGTAACATATTGAGAAAACATGGACTAACTGAATTTTCAGTAAACTATATAGACGATATCCTAATACATTCTCAGACGTTTGAAGAACATCTATATCACATTGAGAAAGGATTAGATGCAATAAAAAAGGAAGGATTCAGGTTAAAATTTAAGAAATGTACGTTTGCTGCTAGTTCAGTTAAATATTTAGGACATGTAATAGAAAAAAATACTACTGGAAGATAATATAACATCGATAAAAAATATCCCGACTCCTACCACACCAAAGCAGATCAGACAATTTCTGGAAAAGATAAACTTTTATCATGAATATATAGAAAACAGCTCAATATTATTAGATCCATTACATCAACTATTAAGGAAAAATGTTAAATTCATATGGACAGATGACTGCGAAAAAACTTTCAGAAAGATAAAAGAAATGCTATGTTCCCAACCAGTGTTAGAGATATTTGACAAAGACCTTACAATCAAGATATACACAGATGCATCACTTTCAGGCATAGGCGCAATATTAAAACAAACACAAGAGGATGGAACAGACAAACCTGTGGCCTACTTCTCAAAGAAACTTAATGACACACAAAAAATTAAAAAGGCAATATATCTTGAATGTTTAGCTATAAAAGAGGCAATAATGTACTGGCAACATTGGCTGATAGGGAGATACTTCGAAATATACTCTGATCACAAACCACTAGAAAATATGAATATAAGAACACGAACAGACGAAGAATTAGGCGATCTAACCCACTACCTATCTCAATATGATTTTAAAATTAGATACGTCCCAGGGAAAGATAATATAGAAGCGAACTGCTTGAGTAGAAACCCTGTGCTAGAATCAAACATAGAAGAAGAGGACCTATTGAAAACGGTAAATTTGATTAAGATAGATGAAATAAAATTAAATCAGATGAATAAAATATTAGTACAAAGAAAAAACGAAAATTAATAAAGAAAAATGGAATATATTATAAAAAAGTAAAAAAAAGAGAAGATAATATTATCTGAAAAGTTCAGTATCGAATTAATTAAGAAAATACAAAAGGAATGGTGTCACACAGGGATAACACAAACAAGTATGAAAATAAGCCCATATTACACTGCTAAACATTTAATGGAGAATATAAAAAAAATATGTCAAGAATGTGACAAATGTATTAGGAATAAATCAAGAGGACAACATAAATTCGGTTTAATGTCACAATTAGGACCAGCGACTAAAGCTTTCGAATTGATGTCCATAGATACAATTGGAGGATTTGGAGGCACTTGATCGACAAAAAAATATATGCATTTACTTGTCGACCATTTCACGAGATATGCGTTTATTTTAACATCAAAAACTCAAAACGCCAATGATTTTATAAAATTAGTTCAAACGGTGCTAGAAATAGAAAAGATCGGAACAATCTTAACGGATCAGTACCCCGGTATGAATTCGAAAGAATTTAAAGATTATTTAAAAAAGAAAGAAGTGCAATTAATTTTTACTGCAATATATATATATATATATATATATATATATATATATATATATATATATATTATTGTCACCGGCGAAAAGAGACAATCATAAATCACTATTGGTTTTCCTCCAGTCCTTTTCCGGATGCGATAGGCGACGTCATAAATTCGCCTTAGTACTTCTTAAGAATCTTTTCAGGAGTTTTGTAGCTTTGAGGACATTCCACGTCAGCGCTGTGGGTTGTATAGCCAAACCAGATCCCCGACATGATATCCACCATTCTCAGCCTTCTTTTGCGTTTGTTCAATAGCTCTCAGATCGTTTGAAACAGAGAAGACTCGAAGTTTCTACCTCGGCCGAAGAGTAGTTCCAACAGTACCCAGAATCGGCAGATCCACTGATTGACAAGTTCTTCTACTACTATAGCGGCTTCTTGATTTGGCAACGCATAAGCTTCAACCCACTTGCTGAAGTAGTCCATGACTACTATGATGTATTTATTTCCCTTGTCGGATTCTGGAAACGGATCGGCCACGTCGATTGCGATTTTTTCAAACGGGCTCCCAACATTATATTGACGCATTGCGGCTCTACGATGTCTTTGCGGTGCGTTGCTGGCAGCGCAATCTACGCACATCTTGCACCAGTCCTTTACATCCTCTCGACAATTAACCCAGTAAAATCGTTCACGCAGCTTCTGTACTGTCCTAGTTTCTTCTAAGTATCCTCCAGCAGTTCAATCTCCTTCAGTACCTTCGGTACTCTTTTCCTCTGGATTAATATCTGCATCTTCTGCTCCGTAGCCTTCCAGGATACGTTTTAGTACTTCATCTTCTATAATAATGGAGTCCCACTACGCTCAGTACGATTTTACGGTTTTTGAGTGTCGTGCAACTTCTTGCCAGGTTGGTTTGCGGTCTTATTTCTCCCATTCTAGTAGGTATTTCAATTCCGAATCAACTTCTTGGACTTTCACAACTTCTTCAGTCAGCCACTGGTCGTCTGTCTCTCTGGTCTGTAAGATTAGATCGGACTTCTCCTCCCCACTGGTACGGTTTTTGCAGTCTTCTGCGCAAGGTAGTCTTGACAATGCGTCGGCATGACTAATTCCGGACCTATGCTCGATGACGAAGTCATAATTATGTAACCGTTCGATCCATCTTGCTACCTGCCCTTCCGAATTCTTGAATTTTAACAGCCATTTAAATTCAGCATGATCAGTCTTCACCAGGATTTTCCTTCCATACATGTATATGCAGAAGTATTCAACGGCTTTAACTACTGCCACTAATTCTCGCCTAGTGACGCAGTAGTTACGCTCCAGGTAGGTAGAGCATAACTCAGGATTGGTGCTGTTGTTAAGGCTCGCAATCAGCGTGTAAATTAGAAAAGTGCCTACATTCTCACCATTACAATAAACGTGTTAAACTGTTATTCACAAGTGTTTATTTTCAAACTCCATTATCTTCCACTCAATTCCTAGAGTTACGCGCGTACAAAACTTAAATATACTGCAATTTAAGTATAATTTATTTGCAACAATACTCGCTTTTTGCATTGTTGGACAACAATTACATTTTGTATTGTTACTTTTATATATTACCCTTTTACAAAAATATATTTATAATTTTGTAAATTCTTCAAGTTAATATTATGTATAAAACTATAATTATTTAATCTTTCGGTTTAATTACGCTTTTAAACTTAAATATACCTCAATTTAAGTATAATTTACTGGGGTAGGTGGCTCTGTGGTATCGAGTCGGCTTGTGGATCTTGAGAACCCTAGTTCGATCCCCACAGCCGACAAACAATTTTCACCAATTTAAATCTACCTCTGTGGCTAACCCTAAACTAATATCTTTGATGGCCGTGATTTGACGACTGGTAACCGCACTTTACGGGAAGAAATACATCACTTACCGAGCTCAGCTTACGCAGAGGCGATATCATAATAAATGAAGTATAACTGGGGTCGGAGCGCTGTCTTCATAGTTGTGTGATTTACTTATTACATTTGAAGAGAGTTAACTGTTTTTCAGTTTTATTGGTTAAAGTTTTATTGAATACGCGTATTCTGTCCTTTTTAGGACCTACGCATAACTAGCGCTGCTTAAGGTAGATAGACGAACCACCTCCCCGTGGTGACCTCGGGCAACGATCAGTGGCAGGGCAGGTATCCCTTGCAAGGATCCCGTTACGAGTTACAAAGCCTCCCCTGTCGGCTAAGTACCACTATCTATCATAAATAGAAGAGAAGAACCTGGAGGCAAGCCAGGGGGAGCTCTTCTAGGCGTTCTATCGGCTCCTGTTTTATGCTAGCTTTCTATAAGCTTTATAAGATCATTGCCGACCCATCTTTGTTGGTGTGAGAGGCCTCTGAGCAGCAAAGTTCAATCCTGAGGGTAGGAACAGTACATATTTTTACTCCAAAGTGCTGGGAGTTGGTGTACTTCCCCAGCACACCTACTCTTTCTCGAGGAAATCTCAGCGGTATTTTGCTGCCGCTCCCTGCTAAATATCCGTAGCAGGGCACCCAGTCAATTCTAGCATGACTGGTGTGCGATGCACTTGTGGTTCTGTGTTGAAGGATGAAAAAGGCCTTCAACACCACCTCAAGTATAGGTGCAGAGGAACTGATTATATTCCTACTTGTCCTGAGTGCGGTAAGGGTTACCCGACCGCCGCCGGTCTACAACAACATCGTAGACTGGCACACTCTGTCGCTTATAATGCTTCCATGGAGTTGGAAGCTAACACGGGACGACGCAGAAAGCCATGGACGCAGCTCGAGTCCGAGCTCCTGGCGTCACATGAGGCGGCCTATAAAGGCCTCAAGTCTCAAATCAACAATTACTTGGCTGATAAAATGGGCCGCTCCTTAGAGTCCATAAAAATCAGGAGAAAGCAAGTGGCGCACAAAGTTCTTGTGGCGAGGATCAAAGCGGAGCAAGACCAGGAGGATGAGTTTAAAACTCTTCCCTCCTGTCCTCCAAACAGTAGGGATGTCTTCCATGACTCGCTATCGTTTTTGGACGATCGCTCATCGATGCCTGACGAACATACCGGGAATCTATCCCAAAGGTTCGGTAGCACAGGCATCGACGATCATACCGGAGTTACGGCTGAAACCGCGGCAACCCTGGCGGTTGACCCAGCCCCTCCAGGCCCCTTGGGCATTAGTGAGCAGGATTCCGTGAGGGATTATCGCTGCTCACTTGTCTTACATCCAGAGATTGGTGATTTCGTAACTCCCCTAGGGCAACCTAGCGCAGAAAGGGTTTCGGAAGATTGACGGATGCTTGGCCAATACTATGCTACTCCACACTCTCATTAAAGAGCACCAAGCGAAGGCTAAGCCTTATACTGTTTGTAAGCTCGATTTGAAGAAGGCTTTTGACTCCGTGTCTGTTTCTTCTATTCCGAGAGCTCTGTGGCGTGTGGGAGTAGATGCCCGGACAATCCGCATGATAGAGGGGCAATATGCGGATTGTAGCACAAATGTCAGATATGCTCAATCATCTACCGGACCCATACCGATGCGCAGAGGGGTAAAGCAGGGTGACCCTCTTTCACCAGTTCTGTTTAACATCATTATGGACAAACTGCTCGCCCAAATCGACCACAATTTGGGGCTTCAAGTTGGCGACGTGAAAGTCGCGGTTCTTGCATACGCTGACGATTTATTGGTGGTTCGCCCGGACGTTTTGGCCGTCCAGATTACCCTCGACAATATTTGTGCCTTTCTGTCAAGGCGGGGTCTGGCTGAGAACCCCAATAAATGCACATCCCTCGTCACCAGGAGGGTTCCCTCCAAGAAGAAACTGTTTTGTGTTACGCAGCCCGTCTTGTCCATCGGCGGGAGTTTTCTGCGGCAAATCTCTCCAGATGACCAGTTCAAATATCTGGGGAAGAATTTCGAACTTCTTGGGGTGGAAAAGTTTTCTGCATCAAAAGTCGAGACCGCGATGAGTAACCTAGCCAAATGTCCGTTGAAGCCACAGCAGAAATTTCATCTGATCTGCACACACATAGTGACGACGGCCTTGCATGATATGCAATATCCTGGAATAACATCTGCCACCTTAAATGCTTGTGACCTGGCAATCCGCAAAGCCGTGAAAGCAGCTCTCCACCTACCTAGCTCTACGCCAAACGCATTCTTCTACGCAAATAAGAAGGATGGCGGTTTAGGCCTCTTATGCCTGCGTGAGCGCATCCCCATCATCTTGATGCGTAGGTTGGAGAAGCTGCGGCTGTCAGAGGATGCTTTCGCATCGGCAGCCGTCACCTGTACTCAAGGCAAAGTAGTCATGTCAAGACTACGAAAGGTTATGGGGAATATCAACACTCCAGCGCACGCCACTTCGGTTCAGAAGCTGGCTCTAGAGAAATCTATCTCTGGCAACGGATTGCACCAACACACTGCACCCCAGTCCAATCAGTGCATTAATTATCTTCCAAAGTATTGGTCTGGGCGTGATTTGTGCGGGTGGTGCAACTCCGAGCTTATATGTTGCCGGTGCGCCGAGCTCCCTATAATCCTTCTCATTTACGCAAGTGCCGCTCGAACTGTGGTCGGACAGAGTCAGTGTCACACGTCCTCCAGGGCTGTAAAGTGACCCACTGGTCTCGTATCGAGCGCCACAATCGTATAGTCAAAGCGATCTCTAAAGTGGCTGCTAAGAAGGGTAACGAGGTAGAGATGGAGCCACAAATAATATGTACCGACGGGGCACTTAAGAAACCGGACCTTGTCCTACGTAAGGACGATCTGGTCATCGTTTCCGACGTGGCCATAAAGTGGGAAGGTCCGCAGCCTCTTACGTCGGAGTATAACCGCAAGGTCACATAATATTCTGGTATCCCGTTCATTACGCCTTTGCGTAAGAATTACGGTATTGATAAAATAATCACCGTTGCACCGTTCATTCTTGGCGCCCAGGGGTCCTGGTGTACCCTTAATAGGACCCTCGAAGCTCTCCTCTGTATTCCCCAAAGTGATCTCAACTCCATGATCACTGACACGTTGAAGGGGGGCTGGTCAATTCATGCCGACTTCTATAGGAGAACCTGGCGCAAGTCGGTGCCGTAATAGTTCTCCTCCCCCTTCACGTTTTCCAGCCACACTCTTGGCTACATGATTTATACCACCGTCTGTGGTCTCCCCTTTACATGGGGATTTCAACGGCAGGATATGGAGTTGGTCCTCTCATTTTATTTTGTTTTATTTTGGCAGAGGTCCAAGTACACATTTTGTATTTTATGTGACATGACTATCATATCATGCTTGTCATGTGTTTTAATGTGTAGGTCAAGCATTCTGACTTGGCCTTTTTAAAGTATTGTAAACATCCAGTGAATGAACCACCTCCCCACGGTTCATTCGAAAACGAACGAAGGCTGGTTAGGCGGGTGTTGCGAGCCCGTTGCTTGAGCTATAAGTCCCCTTCGACGGCTAAGGACCTTTACTGGATTCGTCCGGTAACAGGAGCTCGGAGGCAAACTGGGTAACTGTTACCGATGCGCATTTTTATTAAGGCATCCACGTTTGTTGCAGTAATTACTGTCTTGGCTATTGTTCTGCCCTGTGTTTGAAATGTCTATTAACGACGGCCGTATGCTGAAATGTCGCGGAACCTTCTGTTCCGTCGATTAAATATAGAGTGCCACACCCAATAATGGCTAAAAAGCGTTTTGAAAATTCTTTAAGTAAGTATATGTATAGAACTATAATTATTTATGCTTATGGTTTAATTACTTTTTTAATTTAAAAATATATATATGGAGTGACTCGTTGAACTAGATAGATTCTTATAGGGTCCCAAATTGCGTGGAACGTTTCCCTGTCTTACTGGACATAAATCTAGTTATTTACAAATTTATTCGTAAATATATTTGGTAAACAATAATTATAATTTCAAATTCATATTATTGTCTAAAAAGATTCATTCCAATGAATTGATTAATGATAAGTATACGAGGTAATTGTAAATAAATTTAATTTTAAATAAATCTAATAGTTTACAATAATATAAAAAATGTGTACTATATAAAAAATGCGGTCTACATAAAAATCTGTTCTGCAAAAAAATGTGTTTTGTATAAAATTGAGTTCTATAAACAAATGAGTTCTGTATACATATGCGTTCTACATAAAAAATGAGTTCTATATAAAAATTGCTTTCTATAAATAAATTCGGTCTGTCAGCTATGCTATGTGTAATTAAAACAAAGCATTGCGATGGCCCCAACGGGTGTTGACGCAATGTGATTTCTGCCCAGTGTTCTGAATGTCAACAAGAAGAAATTCAAGCAAGCGCGGGTAAACGGCGGGAGTAACTATGACTCTCTTAACATCCTGAGTCATAGCCTCCTCCCGGGTGGACTTGTCACCCGTTGGCCCAAGCATTCTGGCGACAGTATGCAGACAGAGTGAAGCGAAGATATAGTCTAGCCTTCCCAAGACCGTCCAGCAGCCTTCACGTGGCGGCGCTGATTCTGCTAATGCTGACGGATCGCCCCCAGTGCGTCTTGACGCCCATCTTCAGGGTGTCCCCGGGACCTTCGGCGCGCTCCTAGGACTACCAACCACAGGAACGCACATGCCTGGGTACGTAGCGTACACATTTGGGAACGATCGTTATACATTGCCTCGGGCACGGGTGGGCACGAGTTCGCCCACCCCTGTACCTTCCGGAACCCAAGACAACGACCCTTGCAAGGCAACACCTCCATCTGAGTCCTCCTCATCGCGCGGAGGGCTAAGCGCAGCACGGACTAAACTGCAGAGCACCGTTCCACCAAGAGCGGGATCAAGTGGGTCTGCTAAAGTCAAAGCAGACACGGGGTCCAAGAGTGTTCCTGGTCCCTCGCAGACCCGCAAACCAGAGGGTCCGTCTCATGAAGACGGCCACAAAGGCGAGGACTGTGGTAGGGCATACAAATTGAAAAGTAATTTGGCCCGCCACATGAAGTCCTGCGGCGAAGAGAGAACTAAGTGCAAGTTCTGCAGAATGTCGTTCCAGTCGTTTATCGCCGTGCGGCAGCACGAGCGCCGGGCCCATGCAGCGGCCTACCGGAAAGACTTGGAGCAAGAGTTACCAGCCCCGGAGTCAGTACTGATGGCCAAGACTTCAGCATCATCAGTAACCCCGGTTACTGATATTCCTAAACTCCACTCGGCTGCACTTAGTTCAACCACACCAAAGCCACTAACACCCCCGGCCCAACTTATACCCATACCACAGTCAGAGAAGAAACGCCGACCATCTGCGTCTCCTCTCTCGCAACCACTAGCCAGACGGCGGAAGGTGGGCGCACCAGCCCTACAGGCAAGTACACCTGCCATCCACACTCCGGGGAAGCGCAAGACACCACCATCACCTGACGGCACTCAGGAATCTCCCCAGAGTAGACGGCCTAGAGCCTATACCTCTCCCGAGATACCCACTTCGTCACCTATCATAACACCGGATCCTTTGGAGCCACCTTCCATCTTAGATGCTCCACCAAAGGTTGACCCGCCTTTCATCCAAGGGCAACCCGGATCCCTACTGGCTAGAACTCATTGGTTCTCGCGCTTTCAGCAAAGATATAGAAGGAGCCTCGGAAGATAACGCAAGTAGAAGCTGGCTTTCCATCAAGCCTCCAGGTTGGACAGGGCGCGATTTCGTGAGGGCCATGCAGCTCCGCACGAATAGCCTCCCTTGTAAAGGACTTGCCTCTGTCCCCCGTGCCGAGCGCATATGCCGTGCTCGATGTCCACGGGTCGAGTCCCTCTGCCACATCCTCCAAGGATGTCGGGTTACACACTTCCAGAGGATTAAAAGGCACAATGAAGTTGTGAAGAAAGTGGCGAAGCATTCTCGAGCCAGAGGTTGGGGGACCGAGGTGGAGGCCAGAGTTCGTCATCGAGACGGACAGCTCTTCATCCCGGATCTTGTTATCCACCAGCCCGACAACATCACAGTGGTCGCGGACGTCCAGGTCTGTTGGGAGGGACCCCGCACCCTCGCTACAAGTTGGGCCAACAAGAAATTGGTGTACGATAACATTAAGTTCCGAGAAGCAGCTGCCGTCCACTGGCCTGGGAAAACCTTCCGGTTTCTCCCTCTACTGCTTGGGGCCAATGCCGAGACCGAAGCTGCCCTGTCGATCCTCATACATCTCAAGGGATCATGTGTCCAATCTTGTCTCAAGTGGGGCAGTTCTATACATCGACACTTCATGGCCGCAGTCTGGAGAGATTCCTGAGATCAGTCAGCCGTGGGTGCAGCCGTCCCCAACTTCAATCTTCCCAGGAGACGTCACCCTCTCAATATGTTTAATACTTACACACAGTCAGTTAAAACATGCAATATGTTTGGTATGTTTACAAGTCCAACTTAATATAAAGCAGTTTGTATCTTCTCATATGTATTTTTATTGTGATTCAATTGCGGACTAACATCCAAGCAAAAATGTATCATAAAACAATAAATGGAGCATTTGGCACAAAAAAATATATTTTACAATAGCCAAATGCCTCGTCATGGATTAACGAGATTCCCACTGTCCCTATCTACTATCTAGCGAAACCACTGCCAAGGGAACGGGCTCGGAAAAATTAGCGGGGAAAGAAGACCCTGTTGAACTTGACTCTAATCTGGCACTGTAAGGAGACATGAGAGGTGTAGCATAAGTGGGAGACATGTTTCGTGCATATCGCCGGTGAAATACAACTATCGTTTCATTACTTCGTTACAACTTTTCTAGTAGTTCCAGGACAACTCGCTCACCATATGTTGTAGTGGTCTTGTATAGTTTTACAATTTCGTACTTTTTTTCAACTTCTAGGTCGGCTAATGGTAAAATATCTTTTACTTTCGCAACTTTATTGAGTTTTTGCAGAAGACTCATGATGATGTTAAGTATGAAAATTTAATATTCAACTGTTCTTCAATAAGGGTTCTATACATATTTATACAAATCTTTTTTTACACAATTTTATTTTCTATAGAAAACATTTGAAATAATTGTACTATATTAATGGTTTACTTTATTTTAAAATGTCCCAACACTTTTAAATAGTATTTAATATATTTGAGTAATTGTTTCAAATAAAGATACTAAAATAGTATTGCTGTATTCTACAAAAAGAATATAAATAAAAATTTATTAAAAATATTTCCGTCGAGTTAAACATATTTAAAAAAAAAGTCAAATAAGAAATCAGTTAAAATTGTTTGAAGTTTTCTACAATAACCCAATTAAATTTTAGAATAATTTGTATATATTATGCTTGTAAATGTATTATTAATTTATATAAAAATTAAGTATTACAATACTCATGTCAATTTTTATCTGTGCAGAGACTTAGCAGAGGTAAGTGAATTTATTTAAAATGCTACTTTGCGCTTTGAAGGATACTTCCGAGTAAAGGATGCAATCTATTGGAGTTCGATTCTATTGGAGATCGATTCTAAGCAATTTTCAATTGTTATTTATTCAGTGGTAGTATTTTACCTAACACTGATTGTTGTTTTAGTCAGTGGTAGTGTTTTACTTAACACTGATTGTTGTTTTATTCAGTGGTAGTGTTTTACCTAACACTGATTGTTGTCTTAGTCAGTGGTAGTGTTTTACCTAACACTGATTGTTGTTTTATTCAGTGGTAGCGTTTTATCTAACACTGGTTAGTGACGTACGGTGATAGAATTTAACCTAACACCGGGCATTTTATTTTGTATTTCTTGCGACTGTGATTTACCTGACGCAATACCTCTCCGATTCCGCTAACCGTAGTTGCGCTTTACCTGATACGATTCCGTTCTTTCCATCTGTGACTGAGCTATACCAGACATAGATGCTCCCCGACTTTGTATTTTCTATAGGTACAGAAATCACCGGACCCGCCGAGACACGGCTCTCAAGAAACAGATACATATCCGTTAATTTTGTATTTTTGTCTTGTGGAAATAAAATAATTATTTACACGTCGATCTTTTATTTACGAATTCCTGGAAATTTACATCTCCACTGATCAGCTATCCCGAACACATCACAAAAAATTGGCGCCCGAGCAGGGACTATTTAAAATATGCCTGGAACTGGCAAAACGAGCTGAGTATACACCCTGAAAAAGGACGATCTTCAACGAGAATTGGAGAAAAATAAACTAGACACCAGTGGCACAGTAGAAGAGCTAAGGAAAAGGCTAGTCGACTTCATATAGAATACCGTGCCAGATAAAGAGAGAATCGAAGATGAATCAGGACAGACACCAAGAGAAAATGAACCAAACGAATACTGGCTCCCCGCTGCCGCAATCAGAACACCCATTCACGTGTGCGAGACCGTACGAAAATGGAACGTGCAGTTTGACGGCAAGAGCGATCCAATAACATTTTTGGAGCGACTGGAAGAGTTGAAAGTCAGCTACAAGATGAGGGGCGACCAGTTACTGCTAGCAATACCTGAATTGCTTCGCGGACAAGCTATACTCTGGTATAGGAACAACCGGGAATAATGGAAAACGTTTGAAGATTTCCTTGACGATTTCCGAGTATTTTATCTGCCGCCTGACTTCAAATTTAAACTTGAAGAAGAAATAAGCCGTCGCAAGCAAAAAACAGGCGAAAAAGGACGCGATTACATCATTGATCTGCAAACAATGATCCGTAGGCATGGATATATGACCGCAACACAAGAATTATATCGGTTATATACCAACATGCAACCCGAGTATCGACAATACATTCGCCGGCGAGACATAACCGACGTACGCGAATTATTGCAAGGAATCGGTGAATTTGAACAGCTCCAAAAAGAATTGAAGTCTGTAAGAACAACACGGCTATCCGGCATCGAAAACCAATCAAAAGCCACGATGATTTCATCCCTCTCTGAAAGGGGCAACCGCGACAATCGTATTTTTGTAGCAACAGATCTTGCTGGGCATAAAGTACGAGCTCTAGTAGACACCGGATCAGTGCACTCATACTGCAACAAGAAAACCTTTCACATTTGTCAGGAGAGAGGAAAGATTGCAGCCCCAAATGCCGCTCAACAGATACAACTCGCCGATGGTCACGTAGTGCAGTTATATGAAAAATGTACTATCGGCTGCATCATTGATGGAATATGGAGGGAAATTACGATAATACATCTACCTACATTATCAACAGATGTTTTGCTAGGTATGGACTTAATCAGCCTGTACCATATGGCTATTGACACAGCGACAAGACAAATCACATGTCATGTTCCCGTCAGGATACACACTACTTTTGCCGTAGGGCCCGAGACGACACCGAATTTTAACATGTAAATATACATAAAATAAAAACATAATATTACTATTTATATTTGTCTTAAAACAAAAAAACTCATTACGCCTTTTATCTATCACTTTGAGTGGCATTCTGCTATAGCAGATCTCAGTTAGTGGTATATTTTTTCGCGTAAAATGAGGTTACCAGCCGTCAATTCACCCCCAAATTTGGTAGTGGCGGAGGAGCTAATAAATAAGGCATTGCATTTTTATACTTTTAAATTTAATATCGTATTTGATTTCTATCATATGCTTAAAAGTTAAAATTTCCTTCTTCACACATGCAAACCAATGGACACAGATTTTAACATACGCATAAAAATTATTGAATCATACTTCAATAACAAAGGCGATGCCGTATTTGGATAAAAACTGGCAACATCGTCGGGCTGAACAATGAACGTAAGATAGCGAATTCTATATAAACGGGCTTCGTAACGTACAAATAACATATTCGGGCTACAAAAGTTATAGTTAACATATAAAATTCACAAATCAAGAAAAATGTTTCCCCTCGACAGGAATTACTACTAATTTTAAATATATGTACCCAAAATCACTGAATATACTCCGTTATCAGAACTACAAAGAGTGGGTGGAACAACGCCCCAAGAGTATCCCGGGCTTCTTAAGGTACTATTTGTACGTATATATATACGAGTCGAGACATACAAGACTACCGAGGACATTCAATAAGAAACGACAGCAGCGAGGGACAGGAAACAGCCCAGCAGTGACCGGACTCTCAGACATTACAAGATCACTCAACACAGCATATAGGAAAGTATACTGCTATCTAACCCAGTTTTGCAAGTAAGTGCAGACATCTTTTACAGTCTAAATTAATCAAAATAATAATCAATTTCAAATTTCGAACATACACTCGTAAAGCAGGCGACAGACAACCGCCAAAAATTGATCTAATTCATTTCAATGCCGCTGGTATTGAAATGATTCGACAATTTTTGATAACAAACTTGTCTACTTGAACAGGTACATTTCTAGCATAATTTAAATTAAGCAACGGACGTATTTAAATGTTTATTAATGTTTCAGCTCCTTGAATACATTACAAGGGAATGGAATAAACAACGATGGACCATGCAGCACTTCGGCAATGAAATGATGGCTCAGCACAGAACATAGGAAAGTATACTACTATTTGACCCAGTGCCTCAATAGCCATGGGTGTTATTTACAATATTTATATAAAATTAATAATCCCTATGTACACTTATTTTTCAGCTTCAGGGAACTGAGAGTTTAGTGGGTGCAAACCCCACACTACCTTTACCCAGTATTGGGGGCATCCGCTGTTAAACATGATGCTAGGTGTGCGTTAGGCATTCTCTTCAACCCTGTAAAAAAATAACAAAAAAAAATAAAATAGACGATACGGACGATAAAATCAATAACATAAGTTGGATCTATCTGATTAATTTTTGAAAATAATGCATTTATAAAATATTTAAACTATTTGTAAAAACATTTGTTTTAAACCATTTTTTCAATCTACTCAAATTTATTTTTTATTCAAATAAAATAAAAGAAATGTAATGCAGAAAAATATAAAATCCGGTATTAAATCAATAAAAACATAATATTGTTGTATCTTCTATAAAACAATTAAATATGTAAGTATACTGTCTTAGAAATTTATAAATATCATGTAATAAAATAACAACCAATCGGAAATTTTAAAACAAGATAATTTGTAAACTACTCACACTTCATTTCACATTTCATTGATAAAGAAGTATTATTACAATGTATTTATTTCAATATTTATGATAAAATTTAATTACTATTATTAAATTATTATTGTTTTATATCTATCATATTTAACTACAATATCTGTTGCAAAAAGCAGAATTATTTCAACGAAAGTAAATATATTTCAACGTAAAAGATGAAACAAGAATAAAGTAAAAAGTAATAATGGTTATGTTATTTCAAACTATTAATAATATTACGTATTTCTATTTGTTTTAAGACCGCTTCGGAAAAAGAAGAGAAACTGCAAGGATAATGGGATAAAAAATTACAACAAAAACAAAAATCCTTTATTTAAAAATACATATAATTGTTATTAATAAATTTATACGTGATACCTTTAAGGAATTTAAAATATAAGTGTTAAATAGAGATATATTTTTCTGGGCAATTAAAAAACGTTAGAGATACATCCACCTATTAAACAGTAACAAATTAAACATATATTATTATTATTAAATTTATACGTAATACCTTTCATGTAGATTTGTGTTTAAACAACTGTCAGCTGATTGTAGATTTTTATGACATTAAAATTGATATTATTATGCAAAATATGACTTTTCTTTTTTGTTGTTGATTAATTTCATATAAACCATGTTGATTCTTGAGTTTGATATTCTGTTTTTGTCATCTGTTTATGTCAATATGCATATTTTGTAAGTTCATTGGAAAATATTTTACTAAATAATGAGAAGAAACATTAGACAGACACATTTAATGATTATTTAGCGAAAGTAAATTCTCAACGTGTTCTGTCATTTAAGAACAATAGATGTAGTAAGCAAAAAGGTTATAACGTAAATTTTAAATTCAATGCTGAATGTATGCATGCAAATTGTGTCAATTTCATTTTCCATGCAACATTTTCTGTTGTTCTGATGTAGGAGAAAGTATTATAAGAACGGGACAAGTTAATCTTGCAGTTGAGAGACATCGTAGGTTTTTTAAAGGTGACAAAAGAGAAATACTTGCTAAAGAAATGTTACATAAATTAGCTAGTATTGTAAAGCTTGAATGTTTAGGCCGTAGTGATGCGTTGCAAGCATTACAAGTAGGTAATTTACCGCCTCCCGCAGTTTTACGTCAAATTTCCATAGAAAATAGTAAGTCATTAGAATTGGATGTAGACATTTTTAAATATATAACAAAATTATCACTTTTGTATCAAAGTAAATAGCAGGGGAAACATATCTGGTTATATTCAAGGCATTAGATATACACATTTCAGCGTAAGACTGTACACGAAGGCTCAAATTATTATTTTATTATCCCAAAAAAAGACATTTTTGCTATCTAGACGCTACTGGTAGTATTGCCGCAAAGCCCGCTTGGACTGACAAAAAAATATTATTATGCTCAATTTTACATGGAGGAGATAATTCGTCAATTCCCATTGCAGAATATGTGTTGCTGAGCATCATGACCTTTTCAATTTTTAGCAACATTTGCACTTGATTTGGGAAAAGTGCGCAACACCTTTATTCCCATTATTAAAAAAATTTAAACCGTTTTAAATGTGGTTTTAATACAGTTTACTTTGTTGACGTTTAATATCATTAGTTTATTAGAATATTTAATTAAAATGTGATATTATCTGTTAGACCCCAAAGGTAACAATATTGACCATTTTATTATTATACACGTATCTGCATCACATTGTATCGATCATTTTCTAAGGACAGGTGTCAAAATATACAAGAAACAAAAGTTTTATGCATATTGGTAACAAAATTGTTTCCAGAATTATTAACAGTCATGATTTGTCTTCCATGATATTGTTTTGGAAATATGCTGTAACGGTGTTAGGTTTTGAGTATCAGTGTTTAAATTCACAAAAAATTGTCAGTGCGAATGCTAACGAAGATTTGCAATACACTTCAGAACCACTTGAACAAGTTTCGTATCAATTTGATGGTAAATATCATCTTAGGAAGAAGTCTCCTTTTTACCAATATTTTGATCTTGTGATGGACAGCGATAATGAACAATAAGAAAACGATGACCTCGATAAAAAATTGTATTATTCGCCCGAATTCCTGAACGTATTTTTGAATTTATTTTAGCTTTTTATACAATTATATCGGGTGTCATTATTTATAAAAAAAAAATAAAAAATTGTGCGTGATAGTAACATACCTGTAGAGAACTGGTTCAAAATTGTGAAGAGGGATACATTTCGTGACAAATTTATGAAATGATATCTTTATTGAATGATCGAATTAATCATATGAGTTGCTCTCTTGTTGCCACTAAAAGAACAAAAGTATACGTAAGTTAAAAACTAAAATTAAATGATACTATTAATACTTCAACTGGTGTTGCCATTAGTAAAAAGAGAGAAAGTCCTTTTATTAAATATCGGTATTTCATTGAAGAGAAAAGGCCGACGATTAAGGATTTAGCAGAACAAATACGAGAAACACCTACAAAGCGGAAACATGCAGACACAATTCCATTAATTTCAAAAATACTTAAATTTAGTGATACCACAGAAGATAACGTACACGTCACACAACATTTTCTCACAACGCGGAAAAATATTTACAGACACCAATTAACGTAGCACATAGTACACCAAACACAAATTTACTACAGAATGCAGCAACTCTATTTAGCAGTGATGAATTACATCTGTCACCAATAACAATGCCGAATTCACCCAATTAACGAACAGCGGATATTAAATAAATAAACACTATTACAAAAAAACTTAAAATTTTATGACAGTGACCAAGTCACTTCCAATCCACTACACTTACCTTACCTTAAATGCCAGAAACATTGGTCTTCCTATATGAATTATTCAACCAGACCTCCATAGATTTATATAATTGCAGGAATTGGTTTTGACAAATTAAGTTTAGATTCTTTAATGCCAGGTGCATGGTTGAACGACAATGTGATTAAAAGCTTTCTTTTAATACAAGAAAACATAGCTGAAAAGTTTAATTTAGCTGTGGTGGCGTTCAACTCCTTGTGTGTGACAAGGTTGTTTGATAACGCAGAATATACGTTAAATAACTTTGCTTCAAAGAGAGATGTTATACTAGCAGACATTTTGTTGTTGCCAGTCAATGTTCACGGAAATCACTTTGTTTTTTGTACGTTGTAGTTCAGAAACATGAAACAATTTTATATATTAACTCTCTGCATGGACAACCAAATGCAATGCATATACATAGAATTAAATATTTCATTGTGAACCAGTTTTTTTAGAAAACATCAAACTATTGCCTTTACCAACTGGACTGTATATTCATGTGATGACGTTCCACTGCAACAGTTTTTGGAGGAAACTGCGGAGTCCATGTTTACGTATGGGCCCATGTTATTTGCTCCGCGTCCAGATTTGAATTTTCAAATAAGGATATGAAATATGCCCAAATGTTTTACAATATGCATAAAGACACTATATTTTAAGGAGAAAAAAAATATTTTATGCACATGAAATGTTTGTGTTTGAAACGAATTTTATATCAGACAATGTATTAAATTTAAATATAATTAAAAGATTAATTACCACCTTGCTCCGGGGTTGCTTCACACCGAACTAGTTTTACAATATGCATAGAGGTGGAGTCTTAACAGATTAATTAACTTGCATTATAATAGTCATATAATTATAACTAGAACTGAAAAAGGATATATTGCAGTAATTCTTAATAAGCATGATTACGATATTAAAGTCAATGAGTTACTGGATGATCCTAAAACAAATTTCAACATGATAATAATAAACTTGTCTCTAATTTAAATAAAAACAAATTTGTCAATAACTTATATAAAGACATGTATAATAACTGTAGATGCAAAGTTAAAATGACCAGAAGTATAAATATCAAGAGAAAATTCATAACAAAATCTACCCTAAATCATTTTATATCAGTATTCGCATATTAGCGTTATCTAAAAATTTTTGTCTCAGAAAATTCAAAATCGAGAGTTCCGATTTCTACGAGCATTGCCGAAACAAATTTGTTAAAAATTATAGCTTCAGGGAATCCACCAATAAATAGACAAGTAGAATGTTACGTCCAAACAATCAAATATAGGTTGAGAGATATGGAAAAAAGCACAAGACAATCTCGGGAAAAATGTATCATGCAATACATCTCAATGATGGAGAAAGTCCGGTTGAGAAATATCTAAATCACGCATAATAATAATACTGGAAATAAAACCAAGGAAAGCAAATACTTATATTTAGGTAACATGGCATAGTATCAAGAAATGACATTATTCGACCATTATTTAAGTAAATGAAATCAACAGAAATTTCAGGTATACAGCGAAATTTTATGTGCATTTCAATTTCCAAGTTATAAATAAATAATTATTTCCTCCCTGTTTAGCCATTATTGGGTGTGGCATTCGACCGTAGCAGATCTTAGTAAGTTATATATTTGTAGCATGCTAACTACATATTATTTGATTTTATCTATTTACCAATGTTTAATGTCCATTAAACTTAGTTCAAATTCCTATGACCTCTCTCACAGGCATTGTTAAATATCTTAGAATTGGACTGTTTCTTGCATTGATTGTCAAAAATCTAAAATCAACACACATACTAAAACTCCTTTTCAACCTTTTTCTTTACCATCTAAAAGATTTGATGAAATTCATATTGATATAGTTGGACCTATGCCTTGTTCTGATGGATTTCATTATATTTTAACTTGCATTGACCGTTTCACTCGTTGGCCGGAAGCAATACCAATTAAGGATAGTTCAGCGATAACAGTTGCTAAAAATTTAGTTTCAGGCTGGATTTCTCCTTTTGGTATTCCTTCCTCTATTACTACGGATCGCGGCATGCAATTTGAATCGCATCTAATTGAACAATTGTTAAAAATTCTCGGTTCTCATAGAATCCGAACTACTTCATATCATCCACAATCTAATTGGTTAGTAGAACGTTTTCACAGACAATTAAAAACAGCTTTAAAAACTCATAACTCTTTGAATGATTGGTATGATAAATTACCCATTATTCTTTTAGGAATGAGAACCGCGATCAAAGAACCAATTAATTGCTCCGCCTCAGATTTAGTATATGGAAGTTCCCTTCGATTACCAGGAGAATTTTTTATTAACAATAAAGATTCTTTAGACAAAAATATTCCGGACTATGTTATTAAGTTAAAAACCTTTATCTCAGATTTAAAACCTATTCCTTCTAAACTTTCTAATAATAAAGTATTTTTAAATAAGCATTTATTCACAACGACTCATGTTTTTGTTAGAGTTGACTCAATTAAAAAAGCATTGCACCGCCCTTATGAAGGTCCTTATGAAGTTATAAGTAGACAACCAAAAGTTTTTACACTGAATATTAATTCAAAGGAAGAAAATGTTTCAATTGATAGGTTAAAGTCTGCTTTTTTCTCGGTCTGATATTTCCAAACATTTTTTTTTTTTTTTGAGGGGGGGAATAATGTAGCATGTTAACTACATATTATTTGATTTTATCTATTTACCAATGTTTAATGTTTTGTTTATATAATTAATTTAATTGTTTACTGGTCTTGTTTTAGTAACACGAAATTGTTTTTGATTGACATTTTGCATTGAAAAATAATATAGATTTGTTGTTAAATTTGAGTATATTTATTGTGCTTAATATATATATATATATATATATATATATATATATATATATATATATATATATATATATATATATATATATATATATATATATATATATATATATATATATATATATATATATATATATATATATATATATATATATATATATATATATATAAGTTACATTGCCGTAGCTCCCCTATAATAATGCTTAGTAGTATAATATTTATCTGTAGGTATCATGTTCATACTGAGTAGTTGTTTGTGCTTAGTCTCTTGTAAGATATTGTAAGTTAGTTTAGAATCAACCTTGTACCAAGCAACATCGTTGCTAATAGTAAAATAAATAATTTTAAAAAAGTCAACTTGCGTAGATCGAAACCTAAATGGCGCAAGTCTTGGTAGGATTTGCCAAACAGTATTAATCAATAAATAGTACTGGTTCGTTTTATCGATTTAAGGCAAATTAAAGAATCTAAATCGATCAACCAAGTGTAAGTGATAAGTGACTCTTATCGTAACGATTTCCAGTTCGATAACCCGTCGACTACAAATCTCAAACCACAAAACAACACACAGAAAATCGTTCCAAAAATTAACCAAACACAAAAATTTCATCAGAAACCATTATATCTAACAAATTACGCACCTAACTTAAATAGACCATTTAATAGACATTTCAATCAAAACTTTCAAGCTAACAAAAGCAAAACTACCACACAAAATCCAAATTTCAGTCAACGATTTTCAAAACCAACACCTATGAGTATATCCACAAATAACACATATCAACCACGACCAGGACCATCTCACGGTTACCAAAATTTTAGATCCCAAAACGTAATCTCCGAAGAATTATATAACATAGATAGCGAAACAGTCGAGTATGAAAATGGCACGTACTCAGATAACACTTACGAACAAGCTGAACCTTACATCGAATTCCCTGCAGACACAAACACTGAATCGGATGATTTTTTATGCGAAATCGCCTCGGAAACCTTCCAAAAATAGAATTACTAAATTTAACGAATAATCAAAATAAATTACCCTTCATACTACTGCCAGAAAATAATCTCAAAGTACTGATAGACACAGGTAGCACAAAGTCTTTCGTGAAACCTGATATTGCACGTAATTATTTTAAAAAATCTATTTTTAAGATCCATTCCAAATCTCTACAGCACACGGCACCTCCGTAGAACAATTTAGTACTCTGATACCCATTTCAAAACTTTTTAATATGAAACAAAATAATAACTCTTGTCTAAAATATCACTTATTTAATTTCCATGATAAGTTTGATTTACTATTAGGAATAGACAATCTAAAACTATTAAAAATTGTTATCGATGTAAGTAACGATCTATTAATAACTCCAAATTCAAAAATACAGATTCATTATCTTCAGCCAAGTAATAACAATAAAGTAAATTCAAATAATATCTCTGTTATGAATTAAATCATTTTGGAACCCCAATCCGAAAAGGTTATCAAAGTAAAAGTAAATATAAAATCAGAAAATATAGTCATTCCTGAAATCAAAACAAATAATTTAATAATACCGGAATGTGTCACGAAGGCTAAAAATCATGAAGCGCTATGTACTATAACGAATCCGACAGACTTAAAAATATCACTGAACATACTAAAACCATTAAACGTAGAGTTATTCGACAATTATGTATCATATTCCAGTCCTACCCCTAATCTAAATTTATTACAAATAGAGAAAAATATAAATAAATAAATAAATATATCATCACGCCTTTTACCCATCACTGAGTGTGGCACTCTGCCTAAGCAGATCTCGGTAAGTGATATATTTTTTTCGCGTGAAGTGCGGTTACCAGCCGTCAAATCACGGCCTCCAAAGATATTAGTGGAGGAGGAGCCACAGGGGTAGATTTTTTAAATTGGTGAAAATTGTTTGTCGACTGTGGGGATCGAACCAGGGTTCTCAAGATCCACAGTCCGACTCGATACCACTGAGCCACCTACCCCATAAAAATAAACTTGATATATCAACATTTCGTACAGATCATATGAATGACGAGGAAAAATTAGCTATAACCAAATTATTATACGAATATTCGGACATTTTTCATTTAGAACATAACGAATTAACATTTACGAACAAAATTAAACACGAAATTAGAACAAAAGACAAATTGCCTATCTACACAAAATCGTATAGGTACCCAGAAATTCATAAACAGGAAGTACGTAAGCAAATTACAAAAATATTAGATCAGAATATAATAAGACCATCATATTCACCGTGGTCATCACCGATTTGGATCGTCCCCAAAAAGCTTGATGCCTCCGGCACACGCAAATGGCGTATCGTAATTGACTATCGCAAGCTTAATGACAAAACTATAGACGATAGATATCCATTACCCAACATTACCGACTTACTAGACAAACTCGGACGTTGTCAGTATTTCACGACATTGGACTTAGCATCTGGTTTTCACCAGATAGAGATGAACAAAGACGACATACCAAAAACAGCGTTTAACACTGAGGACGGGCACTACGAGTTCTTGCGTATGCCCTTCGGCTTGAAAAATGCCCCGGCGACGTTCCAACGTGTCATGGATAATATTCTTCGAGGCTTAACCAATGAAAAATGTTTAGTCTATCTTGACGACATTAAAATTTTTAGTACCAGTTTACAGGAACATATTCAAAATTTAAAATTAGTTTTCGACAGACTCCGTAATTCAAATTTCAAAATTCAAATTGATAAATCCGAGTTTCTAAAAAAGGAAGTCGCTTACTTAGGACACGTAGTAACTAAAGACGGCGTAAAACCGAGCCCGGATAAGATAAAAGCCGTATTAGAATATCCTATCCCAAAAAATACAAAGCAAATCAAAGGATTTCTCGGGTTATTAGGCTATTACAGACGTTTTATACAAAATTTCGCAAAAATTACAAAACCCCTGACGAAATGTTTAGAAAAAAGGACGCGACAATTGACATAAACGACCCCGAATATGTAGAATGCTTTGAGCTATGCAAAAACTTACTAACAAATGAACCATTACTCCAATATCCCGATTTTTCGAAACCGTTTAATTTAACTACTGACGCAAGTAATGTAGCAATAGGCGCAGTGCTATCACAAGGCCCTGTCGGCAGCGATAAGCCAGTTGCTTACGCTAGCAGAACACTGAACTCATCCGAGACAAACTATTCCACAATTGAAAAAGAGCTATTAGCTATCATTTGGGCAACGCAATACTTTAGACCCTATCTCTTTGGACGCAAATTCACTATAATAACCGACCATAGTTCTCTCCAATGGTTACATTCACTTAAACAATGTAGTCAAAAACTCAAAGATGGCGTTTAAAACTAGAAGAATTCAACTACGAAATTATCTATAAAAAAGGCAAACTAAACACAAATGCAGACGCACTTAGTAGAATTCCATATGACTCTCAAAATTCATCTCAGTCTAAATTAGAAGATAATTATTTATTAGAATATCAAAATTATTTAAACTTTAAACAATCAAATAGTAATGTTAAAACAAATATAATTTAAATTAAAGAAGATTTATTTAATGCACCCGTTAATAACAGCTTAGCACATTGCGTAAGCAAAGATCTCGGTATGTTCCAAGGAATAGCAAAGAAATTTAAAGATAAATTTAAAAACATTGATAAACTGAAAAGACAAAATCCAGAATTGCATAAGTTAGTATATCTAAAAGATAAAACTAGATTTATAATTTATCTTATAACGAAAAATCGCTACTTTGATAAACCATCTCTTCAAGATATATTCTACACCCTGTTAAATTTCAAAGAATTTTGTTTGAAACATAATATCAAACATCTAAGTATTCCCAGACTCGCATGTGGCAAAGACGAGAAAGACTGGACAGATATAAAAATGATGACTCAGTACATTTTCAAAGATGCAAATGTAACAAGTCTAAGTCAGCACAATTAAGACATACATATTAAGTAACTTCAATAACTGGGTCATGGTGTGACATGTGTAATATATAAACAGTATAGTAAAGTGTAATACTTATTTTGCTGACTTAGCATTGTTCCAATATTATATAAGGAATGAATATTATACTCGGGGGGATAGTTAGTGCCAAAGGGCTGACCGGTTGGGCCAGCAGAGTAGAGTGTAAACCCGTTAGAGTCAACACATCAAGGCTGTATCGAGTAGTGCTGTGTAAATGTATGTAAACTATTTATTAAATATATTTATACTTTTATACTTAAATACTTGCGTCCTTCAATCTGACAAGAACCCGTATATTATTTGCTAACTCTCGTCATAACGAGGAGGGTTACAAATTGGTGGCAGCGGTTTGGGATATCGTGTCAGATCAGGGTGAACAAAAAGAAAAAAATATTTTTTATTTTTTTTTGTTACATTCGCGGAGGCCAAGTATTATAAGTTTTCGTTGTTTATTTTCTGTGTCTGGTATTTTTCGTCTTTATTACTTATTATAACATGGGTAAACCCGGGGATATACCGGGAAGTAGCAGCGCGTCGGACCGAACCACAATACAGACGGCGATTAAAACAGAACTAGAGACATTGTTCGCTGCAAACAGGTTTCAGTACAGTGTGGCGGCGAACGTATTAGATAACTTTACAGGGCAAAATCCTTCAGAATATTTCGCTAAACTTAAAATTCGGGCGGAAATTGAAAATTGGTCGGACACAAACACAGTAGACTTGGTAAGACTAAAACTGACAGACGACGCATTTGACTTTTACATGTTGACTCCAGAATTACACAGTAAAACGATAACATTGAAACAATTTAGTAAAATATTGACTGAGCGATTCTCGAAAAAACGACAACCAGGCCAGATCTATCGCGACTTGACGAATTGCGAACAGAAGATCGGTGAAAACGTCCAAAATTTTGCACAAAGGCTAAGAAAACTCAAGAAAGAACTAATATCGGAAGAAAATATAGAAGAAGAAGTGGTGGCGAAGATATGTTTAGAACAATTCAAAATAGGGCTACGTCAAGAAATCCGTAGATACATTAAAATCATGATGGACTCCCGAGATGACCTCACATTCGAACGAGCGGTAACAATGGCTGAACGAGAAGAAATGGAAATAACGCGAGTAAAAATGGAAAATGTAGAAATCGGAGCTGTAGACCGAAGAACAACCAACGGCAAGGAAGTGAAAAAATGTTATAATTGCGGAGCTACAGGCCATTTCAAAAGAGACTGCAAACAAATGGACACGTGTAACTATTGCGGAAAGCCAGGCCACGGCATTGCTGAATGTTGGAAAAGAACAAACAAGAACAATTATAACAGGAGCTACAACAATACACATAGATACCGAGATCCACCACCGGAAAGAAGCAATAGATATAACTGGAATAATGGATATCGAGGAGAAGAAAACACAAACAGGTTCACAGAGAGTTCACGCTATCAGTCTAATACGTCACATTTAAACGGGCAATCCCTCTCGCATGCGCCCCGTCGCGGGAGGTATTAGTATATTCGGGTCAAAATTATAAACAAACAGTAATTACTCAAATTAGTCCAAATTCAGATTTCAAATTAAAAGATATTCCAAATTTTGTATTAGTATTGGTAAACAATAAAATTTTAAAACTGTTAGTAGACACAGGGTCAGCTGTTTCATTAATTAAAAGAAAATTCACAAAGGGGCAAATAGAAGCGGAAAATGTGGGAGCGTTAACATCAATATCAGGTTGCGAGATATTATATTACGGAACAACAAATGTAAATTTCTGTTTTGAAAATTCAAATATTGCATTTAATTGTGTGGTTTGTTCAGACAACATAAAGTTAGAAGCAGACGGTCTTTTGGGTCGTGATTTTTTTAAATGTTTTAAAGCCAGCATAGACTACGGCACGGATGAAATCACGTTAGGTAATATGCGTATAAAATTGTTAGCGGACAACTCGAACCAAGAAGTGCTGACAGCAGCAAAAGTGGAAACAATGCACGATAACGTCACGGAGCCAAGTAGCGCAGTTGAGAAAGGTCAGGAAGTGCAAGCTAGCAACATTCCGATACCTTTAAAAATGGGAGAACTTAATAGTAAAATGCCGAAGATAAACGCAAAAATTCAGAAGTCGGAAATCAGTACCCTAAAACAAGAAAAAAATGGCACAAAAACCAGTGAAGTGGTTAGGTTAAAGGATACAGTTACGATTCGACCAAACTGCGAAATAATGTGTACAGCCGTTCAGAATCTGGGTAATACGGAACACGATATTTTAATGGAACCAGTAGAGATCCAAATACATGGCGTTATGGCAGCAAGGGTGCTAGCTAAAGCACAAAAAGAAATACCTATCAAGCTTGTGAATATAACCAACAAGGAAATGGTTATTCAGAAAAATACGATTGTGGGAAAAGCAGAATTATTCAATGAAAAGAAGTTAAAAGAAGAATATAGAGATGCAGAATGCAAGTTAAGGAAAATAGATGTATACGGAATACACAAAAATAAGGGTCCGCGCGATATTGAGAAACAATTGCAGTTAGAGTATCTGCCAGAAGATATAAAACAAGAGTTACTGGTCTTATTGAGAGAATACGAGGATGTATTTCTATGGGAAGACAACAAACTAGGATGTACACATAATATAAAACACAAGATAAGCACGGGAGATGCACAGCCTATAGCAAAAGCACCATACAGAGTACAGACAAGGAAAATGAACCAGCAACTGAGACAGAGAAGAGTAATGAAGATACCGGGACGAACACACAACAAAAGGACAATAATTTTCAAAATTATCAATTAGTTTTACAGGACTTGGCAAGCAGACAAATTTCAAAACAAATAGCACCACAAACACCCACCACACCATATCACACGCGAAGCAGAGGGCCAGTTCAAGACCATCCCTGGATTTTAACACCAGGAAGACAGTAGCATATTATTTTGTTACAGATGAGGACAACTCTACTCTTGACTGCAGAGGGCTGAGCACAAACATCATCACCGTGGCTCTAAAGGACGTGGCGGAGTAGTATCAGTAGTATTTTTTTTGTTTTGGGTTTTTTTGTTAAAAAAAATAATAATAATAATAACAAGGAGTTATGATTCAAATATTTAGTAAACGAATTACAAGACCACAAGAATGTAATTAGCAAATTTAAACAGCACTATTCCACTAGCATAGTATGCAGTAAGCACTTTAATTAAAAATAAGTTAGGGTACGTAGGGCGAGTCACGGGTGAAGTCTCTAAAGTTCTCCATGACTCCGTTGACACATATTTTACAGGAAAAGCAGAGCAGATAGATTGCAGTCACCTTGCGCCGGCTCTGTATTACGTAGAAAACAAATGGCTAGATTACAGTCCAGAATTAACACAGAGCATCGAACCGGAAGTCTTGGAGGTGCAGCAGGAGCCGCAGTTTAAATTCAAGCCCATGTACGATATCGGCAATGCTGGCATATACTCCAAGACGGAGATAAAATCAGCGCAGGACGCGTTAATTTTTTGACTGGAACGACAAGCCATCGCCAACATCATAACAAGGAGGGTGGTCGGGAGAGACACAGCAGACCAAGGCTTGTCTACTCTCGACTTGTTTACGAAAGGAGAGTTACAGAGCCTGGCCATGTCTACTGTCAAGCAAATGTGGGGTTGGTTCTCCAGTCTGGGTATGTTTATGTCAGGATTCATCGGGGTTTACACGATTTTCAAAATTTTTTAATTTACATTAGACGCACTTTTGAATGGATATAACTTGTATAGTACGATAGGATGTACGATTGGACTAGCAGCTTGCTTGTGGAATGCACTGACGCATGTGGTGCTACACAACCATCACAGGAAGGCGCGATCAGCAGTTCATGAGCAAGAACTGGAAACAATCGTTGTAAACCGTGATGAGGAAAATGAAATACCCGGGGTTGTAACACCTAGTGCGCCCCCTGTAGAACCAAGTCCGAAAAATATGTGGCAACTTTATAGATAGAATAGATATAAGTTATACAAGTTTTGGGTTGTTAAATTTTAAGGAGAGACCACTCTTCACCACAGTTTTGAGGGAACCGACAGCTACAGCCAAATAAGAGATGACGTCACCGAGAACCAAGGACAGCAGAAGGGCATGCAGGGCAGGGCAGAATAAGGGCTAACGAACCAAAAAGTGCATGTCGCAGCCAAAGGTGCAGTCCACGACTCGGTAACGATGTGGCATCATTCAAAGGAGGAGGAAGACTCATCCCATGGTGATGAACCACGCATCCAAAGAGGCGCAGCTGAGTACAGTGTCCCAAAAAAATATTTAGATATACAATCGTGTGAAGTGTAGTGGTCAATAGAGACACTAAGTTTTAGATTTAAGGAAATTGTGCCCCTATACGGAAGCAAATTTCAAAGAAGGGAGGAATGTAACAAGTCTAAGTCAGCACAATTAAGACATACATATTAAGTAACTTCAATAACTGGGTCATGGTGTGACATGTGTAATATATAAACAGTATAGTAAAGTGTAATACTTATTTTGCTGACTTAGCATTGTTCCAATATTATATAAGGAATGAATATTATACTCGGGGGGATAGTTAGTGCCAAAGGGCTGACCGGTTGGGCCAGCAGAGTAGAGTGTAAACCCGTTAGAGTCAACACATCAAGGCTGTATCGAGTAGTGCTGTGTAAATGTATGTAAACTATTTATTAAATATATACTTAAATACTTGCGTCCTTCAATCTGACAAGAACCGTGTATACAGGATCGGACTTAGAATCACTAGAAACAAACGATAACAATACCTCTGACAATTCTCAATCCTTGATAGTCGAAGTAGATAACGGCAAACAAAATTTCGATGATAACGTATTTGAAAACGGCTAAGATAAAAACCAAACACGGTAACACTAACAAAAATATTCACCATTCAAACATTAAACGAACAACACAACAATCTCAACACAACCACCACAAATAAAACAATTTATAATCGATGGCCTAGGAACGATATTTAAATTTATAACTGATAATTTAGACGCGAAAGATGGAAAAAGATTTAATACAATTCAAGATAGTCAACATAACGAACTATTATTAAAAACTAAAATTCAAAATTTACATAACTTGATAGAGAATAAAATTGATCTTGACAGCATACTAATGGACAAAACTTATACAACCAATTAATAATTTTATATAATATAATTTTAAACATATTCCAAGATATCGAAAATTCCATAACTTTCTGCAAACTACAAACTATGCACCCCAGTATAATCAGTAATAAAAATTAATTGTAAAAATATCACAGTTGCAAATAAATTACTTTCTATCATTATCAATAAATTTCGAAAAGCAATTCGAACTCTATTATCTGCATTTTAACCCACAAAACTGGAATCAGAATTTGTAACAACCATCCCCGATGTAAAATACTTATTAAAATCCGAGAATAACAAAATTAAACCTCTAGATGACATTTGTACTAAAGGTAAAACATATCAGTGTTCCAATAAAATTCAAACCCACTACAATCCCGTATGCGAACGTCAAATCCCCCAAGAAAAACTCAAGTTTAACTGCCCACAAGACGCAGAAGTGAAAGTTCTAAATGGTGTGTATCTCATTAAAGAAAATAATTGTGAAGTGTTGTTCAAAGATCAAAATTTAGACAATTTTACCCTATATTGGACTTTTAACTTTAATATTATATTATGGACTCTAATATGTAAGAAACAAGAGGATCCAGCACAGAACCAAGGTCTCATCCCCAAACGAAGATATTCGCCTTCCAGAAGGGGCTCAATTTTAAGAAGGAGTTATATTGCCGTAGCTCCCCTATAATAATGCTTAGTAGTATAATATTTATCTGTACGTATCATGTTCATACTGAGTAGTTGTTTGTGCTTAGTCTCTTGTAAGATATTGTAAGTTAGTTTAGAATCAACCTTGTACCAAGCAACATCGTTGCTAATAGTAAAATAAATAATTTTAAAAAGTCAACTTGCGTAGATCGAAACCTAATTTATATATATATATATATATATATATATATATATATATATATATATATATATATATATAAGTTATAACGTCGATATATTACTAAATTTTAACATATTTATGCACGTAAAATGCGGGTAGCGGCCGATAAATTACAACCCTAAAACATGTTAGTTGAGATGACGATAAAAATTGTTTGTCGACTGAAGAATTTGAATCCGGGCTCCACCCCAGAATAAACAAATTAGTTATCAAAACATCTCCAGCCGATCTCAATATCCAATAACCCGAGAAAACTTGCAGCAGGAACTACGAGAGACTTTAATACAACTAAGAGAAAAACAACAAGCTCAACACCAGAAGGTCCAAACAAATTATCCACTGCATAGACATCGAATTCGAAATCTATGCCAGCCTATTTACAAGATTATATATTAATTAAATCCGTAAGAATAATATTAATCGTAACTAAATATTCGCAATCTGGTAGATAACAGAAAAACAATGATAACTGTCTTAATAAAAGAGGATTATATGCTGGTTACTATTGATTATTATATTTTAAAATTAAGTGGATAAATGTGTAACATCTCATAACTCATTGTTAAATTGTAAATAGTTTTCATCCGAATTGGAGATTCATCAATATTATTAACCAATGACGCTATAAACTTCACGAGTTCAATTTTCAAAGAATTTTTGTTTAATTTGAGAATCAATCAGAAATGGAGAAGTTGAACGTCAGAATAAAACATTGTTGAAAAGACTTAAAATTGGCCCAAAATCAAACAAAAATTGGCAAGATGATTATCCAAGTTTTTGCAGGCATATCGCACTATACCATAGAGGGTGACAGAAGTTCAACCTGCTCAATTAATTGTTAAATTCAAAACTCCGGAGGATGTAGCTGTGAGATAAATTTCTACATTCTTTTAGAAATATAATCGATAATTTGAAGAGAAAAAGAAGTAGCCAAACCAAATAGCGAACCAAATGATGAACCAGATGAAATACAATTTAAATAATTCACTTCAATTCCAGATAGAAGATGCGGAAGAAATAATACCGCAAGCAACACCAGGACGGTCGGTACGATATCGACTTCCACCCGATATATTGAAGTTTTACATATATAACTGAATTTAATTGTATTTATTTATAGTTTAATTTAATTATATATTAATAACATTTTAAATATTAAATTACTATTATAATTTAGTTGAAAAAAGCAGCTATAGAATCGATAATTATTTATGCGCATTGAAAAAACAACATGTTTCGATTGTATTTTTAACAATAAAAAAAGTATAGAAAAAAAGTTTAATTATTATTGTACTATAAATCGAACTAAGTTATGTATTTAAAAAATAAAAGCTTCAAGGAGAGAAACATGGCCTCTACATGTTACACTTCAACAAATAAGATTATGAAACAGAATAATTTTCAATATTTAAATATTTAATTGTTTAATACCAAATTACTCGTAAGAAAAATCCTTTACCAAATCATCAAAACCCGAAAATACTTCTACCTTGATTTGTCTTTGCCATTAAGTATATTAAATAATGGATTATAAAATCTTCTCAAAGACTAATGATAAAATCGACAAATCAAGTGTAAAGAAATAATAAAATAATTTAATGGAAAAGTGAAAGAACGACAACGAATGAATTCCTCGACACCTGAACTTAATTAAGTGAGATCAACCTACCGGGAAATGATCTTCTTCCGAGCTGACATTCCATAGCCAGCACGTTCTCCAGACTTACCCACCGCGTAATTTTTATCTGTGGGGTTACCTCCAGGGAAATGTGCACATTTGGCAGAACTGCGCTGCGAATATTCAGTGGGAAATGCGTGCGATCCCACGCCAAACTTTGCTAACCGACTTCAGCAGTACAGAGAAAATGGAGGTCATCATTTGAGTGATGTTTTTGCTTCATAATGCTTTTTCGGTTTTTTTTTTGTATACATCCTAAACTTCCATTCTTTTGTTTTTAATTAAAAAACATTATATAATTAAATATCTAAAATATTAATTGCGTTATTCCATTTCAAAAAACGTCAGGTTTCACTGCCGGACTCTCTACTATCATCTTTTTTTTATTTGATAAAAAGGAATACAATAATTAATAATTGATTTGATGATGAAGAGATAAAAACTAAGTAACGTAGAAGAGAGATGACAATAAAAAAGAAACAAATTCATCGACACCTGGACATAACCCTTGATGTGACATCGAAACCGGAACAAACCGACGATGATGCTGAGGTGCAATTTGAATTTTTTTCTTGAATGTTAGTTTCTATCTTGTAATTTTTTCTTGAAATGTTAACTGCTGGCTTGCAATATCCTTGTTGGTTATTGAATAATGATTACATTTTCTGTGAATGCTGAAGTCTTTTTTCTTGCTTCATTTATGAATATTTTATGTATTTCTTATTGAAAATATGCTGAAGACTCGAAGTTTTAATTTTAACATGGTTGGTTGTTAGCCCACACATTTTTCTTTTGTTTGGATCTGACTTGAGAAAACACCAATGGACATCTTCTTCAAACGGTCAGTGCACCCAGCAGATGCATGAAGCAACAAACTGTTTCAATTCAAAATTCTGTAACAAAGAAAAGGATCTATTAAAAACGTGATATCTGTATTGAAGGATTTAATTGACTCTATACGTTTAGTCTACCTGTATGATATTAGAATTGTAATTTCTTAAAAAGGAAGTAACAATAGACATCAAAAACCTCAAATACAGACAGTTTAGAAATATGTAAAACCTCACTAAAGAACGATTCGATTTTGCAATATCCAGATTTTAGTAAACAGTTTATAATTACAATCGACACGAGTAATTATGCGTTAGGCGCAATACTATCACAAAATTTTAATGGTAAAGAATTACCCTTTGCATTTATGCTGGTCAAACATTAAACAACCACGAAATTCACTATATTGTATAGGTAATTTTGCCATTATTTTTTATGTTATGGATAACAGATTTCGTCTTAAATGCAATTTAGTAACTTTAGCTATTATTTTTCTACAACCATGCAACTGGAAAATTGAAAATGTAATTGCACACAAACAATATAAAATTGGCGAAGCAGCAGAAGTAGAACTACTTAGTTGATTTCCGTCATTTTGATTCATGTTGCAATTTTCACTTATTCATACATAGCACTGAAATTATATAATGAAAAAATAGGTATGCAATTAATACAAAAAATAGTTATAAAAACAAAGATTTACAGTATTCTAGTTACATTCACACAACCATGTACATCAAATATAGGAAACTTTTCTGTGTATTTTGTAGGTTAAATAAAACTCAATACGAACATAATTTAGAACTTACCGTATATTTTGTATTATTCATCAATCACATAAGCACTAAGTAAAACAAAATGTCTACGTTTGCACAATAAATAATACCTACAACATAAAATGGAGACCACCCAGTTGACGAACAGTACACAATTTAACGCGCAATATGAACTGACAAAAATCCGCATTCATAGTCATATATATGATCAACGCATAACAACGTTTACATACGCTTAGCATGTTTACATTGCCATTTCAATTATATATTTTGAAATATTAGATTCATATTCCCGTGACACATATACAGTTTAGACACATAGTCTTATAAGAACTATTATAAACTGGGAGTTTTGTTGAAGATAAATGACACATATGAAATCGGCACTTCTAACAGTCAGAAATATATCTTTGTTATCTATGTGAAACCAACAATACTTTTTCTCAGCAATCCACTAACCTACCTCAACTATAGTCCTACCGTTCAACTGTATTGCTGGCTGCCAGTGACAGTTCCTCATCAATAACATTAGCCAGCAATAGTTTCATTATTTCCATAACTACAAAACTTCATCACGGAAAATTTAGTATATTTATAAACAATAATGTTTACTAAGTAGGTATGAGGTCGATTTGGAGACTCCCCTCCACAACCACATGAAGCGCCACCTAGCGGTGATGTGAGATTGTTGCCACCCCCTCTCTCTTCCCCTCTCTCACTCTATCACTATTTCCCTCTTTTTACCCCTTCCACCCCTCTTTCCCCTTACAAGTTGTCGTTGCCAGTGACCCCGCCGCCCCCATCCCTGCCCTCACCCCTGACCCCACAGCGCATTTAACGATGCTGTTTTATGTTATATTTAAATTTGAATGCGCGGTGTAATGGTCATTAGCCGCTGCCTATGCTGTTTGTTGTGAAAGTGTCACTGGTGGCTGCATTTGACCTTGGCTGTTTTTAAATCAAGTTATGCATGTATGGGGGTCAAGGTCCCAATATGCATCAGGTAATGCATCAGATAATGGTTTTGTTAATTACTTTCGAAAGTTGTTTTGTTTAACGTTGCGAAATATATCATTTAACCTGACCAAACAATATTATTTTGTATTTTGAATATTTCATTATTTGATAGCTCATACTTGTGCTTATTAATGAAGCATGATTTTATTGAAAGAAATTGTTTATTATTAAGCAATAAGAATTAACGTTATTTTAACCAATCACAATGCACCATGAAAATGAATAAATACACGACGAAGATTAAAATGTGAACATAGTATTGAACTGTTTTCTGTGTGTGTTATACCACGTTCGCCGACGACGCCCAACATAGCTATATAGATACTGATACCACACTGTAAGTATGCGTGTATATATTTTATATGTAGTTATATATTTATTATTTTTATTTATTTGTTTTAGATGAACATGTCACGAAAACACAACTTACGAAACAATGTTGTTGTTGAAGTGCCAACAGACCTGGTGTCAGCTACACTCGACATTGGTACGTTCACTGAACAAGATTTTAAATTTGATTTTATTGATAAGCGTACAGAATCAGCGTATAAAGAAGATTTTCTTTTATTATCCACTAATTACAGTTTAAATTAAAAAAATACTAAGTGGATTTCTGTTGGTTTAAGTGTAATTAGAAACTATACACCTGTAATGAAATTTATAAGTAGTAAACCAGACAACGCTGGCATTCAGTTTGATATGTTGCAGTTGGAAGAATTTTTGACGTATAAAGAAGTAATTTTAAATTATCTACAAAATGGTTCTGAAATGATGTAACAAAATTTACCGTACGATATTGGTATAGTGCTGAATAATGTAAATGGGAAAAAAATTGTTAACTCTCTCCTGGTATCGTAATGAGTATACATTTGTGATGGACGCTTTATCTGCACAAACAATGCTTAACATATTCGATGTATTTATTCACAAACTGCATATGCTGAAAAATTTAAATTTTAACGAATATTATGAAAAATTTCTATCTTTAGCTCATGATTATGCCACATTAAATCCAAATATTGATGACTATAAATGTATTGAATTTGTGTTGGATAAGGATATGAATATGAATGTTTTAGCATTTAAGGAGTTGTTGTATATATATAAAGGAAAGAAAATGTATAATGATATGAACAATAAAAAAACAGATTAATTATATACTATTTTTCTTTATTTATTTTATAGCTTGTACAGAGTTATTCATTGTTTGAAAAGAGAATACTCAACCAGTTTCTAATAACACACACGTTTCTTAGTGCACACAGAAATGGTGCAGAATGGTCAAAGCAGGAAAATGTATTAAATTTGCGTTTTTCAACGATGGATACTGTACTAAATCAATTACAGGCACACTCAATCTTAATTGATTCTCTAAATATTTCTTCTTTTTTACTCCTTTCACGTAAATTTGCGACGCTGAAGCTAAAATACGTTTCACACTAGCAACCGTTTCTTTAAACTCACTACTGCCAGAATTCCAATATAATCCGTGATAATAATTTAATAACCACTGCGCTTTTTTCTTGCGTGCCTTGTTTAAACGCTTCCAAGGAAACGGAGGTTTCAGCATATAATGTTGTATTTTATCAGCATTTTTTGATGTTATAGCTATTTCCTTTGGAATTAATTCACTATCGTTCCCATTGAAACCCTGTATACCCACAATGAGTTCCATCGTTTAACAAAATCTGCAATCTGTTAAATAAGCTTTTTAACCGCGCTTGTTGTGGGATTATACTCAACAATGCGATCGTGAATAAGGAGGCAATAAGCAGTAGTGTTTGCAGGAAAGTTTTCATTTGATTCAAAATCTAGACGCACATCTACAGGAGCATTTCGAAGTGTTTCTATATGGTTTGAGCAGTCCAAAAATACGAGTGGAGCTTTTGTTTTAAAATCATTTTTATTTAAGAGTGGTTCTAGTTTATCTTCTTTGTAATATACTTTTTTAAACTTGGCATACATTTCGTAGAGCATTGCGAAATTATTGTTTTTAATATTTAAATTTAAATTTTCATAAGGATAACTTTGTGAATTCAAGAAGAGTTTAACATTAGAGATATCACAATGGTCAAATTCACTTGCATTTTTTCCATGTTGGTTTTTACGGTTAGTCTGGAAGGCTAAAATTATAAATCGCGGCTTCTCCATCTGTGACGATGTTTTAATACTCCACGTTTGTTTTTGTGCTATTGGTAGAACTGGATATTCACAAAGTTCCCATGAACGGAACGCCATGAGAACAGGCTTATTTTCTTCTTGTCGTTTAAGGAATCGAAGTTTTTCCTTATCAGAAACAAAAATGTACGGCATACGCCAAGAAATTTTTGAAATATTTATTTTAAGTTCCTCACTGTTAACATATGAGTTAGAATCGACTTTTGACCTTATGAGAACAAGTTCATGTTTAATATTCAATAGAACTCTCCCATAAAGTTCTGCAAAGCCAAGAATCATATTTAAAGGTATTACCACATTAAATCTTCCTTCATCATCAGTCACAAACTGGGGATTCCACCCAGCATTCTCAAGCTTTCCACTTTGTGCTGCATTTAATGAAACATAACCTTTAATTGTGGTTATAACTCTATTCTCATTGAAAAAGAAAACATTAAAAAAATTAAGGGGATTAAGATGTATGTTGTAAAAAACGAATTATCACACGATCAGTACAAAAACGCTTTATTTAATAATGAATCTTTATATATTCAACAAAATATGTTTAAATCAGAAAGACACACAATATACACACAAACACAAAACAAATTGGCCATCTCTGCGAACAATGAAAAGAGATATTTAATTGAAAATTCAACAGATACTTATGCTTGTGGACATTATAAAATTATGGCAAATGAGGATATTTTGTAAATTGTGTATTTTATATGTAATATACTTTAATTCAATATGTATGTGTTACTAACAATAAATAACAAACATCTAACATAAACATAAAATCTGTATAATAGAAATAAGCAATGTATAATTATGCTATTATAATTTTATAACACGAATATGTAATATTACCAAATAAGTGTTTACTGTTATAAATAAAATAAATGTGTGTTTAACCGACATATTAAAAGTTATTATTTACCCTGAAATCCTATAAATATCATAATCCTTGCTATTATCTGCCTAAATGAATCATATTTATCAAATTTCATCCTAACTCGTAACATTAAACAAAACAACTTTCGAGAGTAATTAACAAAACCAGTATCTGATGCATTACCTGATGCATATTGCGACCTGGACCCTCATATATGCATAACTTGATTACAAAACAGCCAAGGTCAAATTGAGCCACAAGTGGCTGCTGCAGGAACGGCGAAAACACTCTACTTGTATAATTTAATTAATAGTTATAATTGGAGTCAGCTTGAAACTTGCTCTAACGTAAATGAAACTTGTGACATTTTTATAGTGTTCTATATAACTTTTTAGATTAATGTGTTCCATTCCGTCCTGTGCATAAAAATTCCTACCCGGTGTGGTACACGTCCCAAATAAAAACGAATCTTAAGAAAACGACACATTTTCATAAACTATATAACTGTGACTATTATTTTGATAAATTTAAATTCTATAGATCTAAAGTGAAAACTAAAATTCAAGTAACGTATGCGGATTACATTAAGGATTCTGAACTAACCATTAAATCTGATCCAAATAAATTTTGGCCTTTTATCAGAACTGAAAAGAATAACAAAACTGCACATACCTCTATGAAATTTGGCAATATTAATCTGAGCACTCCACAAGATATTGCAAATGGATTTGCAACCTTCTTCTAAAGTGTTTACTCTACATCTGGAACTAATAGTATTAATGTAAATAATAATAATTCATATAATCAAATAATATATCTCATCGAAGTTTCTGAGGAAGACGTGATGAATTCTATTGCTTGTCTAAAAATAACAATGTCATCTGGTCCTGATATGATTCCTTCTTTTGTGATAAAAGATTGCGCGCATCCTTTAAAAGTAGCTCTATGCAACATTATTAATTTATCATTAAAAACTAACACCTTCCCCGATGTCTGGAAAAAGGCAAGAGTTGTACCTGTACATAAATCTGGTGATACGTCTAGCATCATAAATTATAGACCAATATCCATTTTGTCTCACTTTAGCAAAATCTTTGAAAATATTATTTATAAAACCATTTACAAACAGATCCACAATTTATTATCTCTTTCCCAGCATGGTTTTGTAGAACGTCGGTCTACATCTACTAATCCTTGTTATATTATCCAGTTCATTTGTAACTCTCTTGATGAGAATAAACAAGTGGATGTTATTTATACCGATTTCTCCAAAGCCTTCGATCGCATTATCATAACATCGTACTTCAAAAATTACATATGTTTGGCATATCTGATGCTTTGATAAATTTTATTTCTTCCTACCTCACTGATCGTTCTCTCTTCGTACAATATTGTGATCTGAATTCATTTCAGTTTGTTGCAACATCTGGCGTCCCCCAAGGATCAAATCGTGGTCCTCTTTTGTTTCTCCTATTTATTAACGATCTGCCTTTAAATATTAGTAATAATAAACTTCTCCATGCTGATGATTAAAAAAAATTTAGATCGATTTCTGATCCTAACGATTGCCTTTCACTTCAAGAAGATTTAGATAAACTTTCATGTTGGTGCATTCTCAATGAACTTGACTTAAACATTAACAAATGTAAAATAATCTCGATAGATTTAACTGTCGGTTCTCGTTGAAACATTTTATAATAAAATTAAATTAAAAAATCAACACTAGGTTAAATCTTACAAAATTAGGCTCGGATCCAACTACTCTATATAACAAACAAATCAAGACATTAATTAAGAAAGATAATAATTTATTCAATACTCCTGACAAACACATTTTAGTTTCAATGAATCCTTCTGCCCCTATACTCTATGGTCTACCAAAAATACATAAAAATAATATCCCTATTAGACCAGTAGTTTCTTACGTTAATGCCCCAGCTTATAAACTTTGTAAAAAAATTAATAGATTGCTTCCAGCTTTTATAAACTTTAAACCATCTCACACGGTTAAAAATAGCCTTGATCTTATAGATAAGAATATAGTAAATATAGTGAAAGATGCATTGGAGCCATTGCAAGAACGACGGAATATAATTTCTGTTGAAATGCAAGTTTGTATAACACTGCGATACTTTGCCAAGGGATTGTACCAGGAAGATAACGGTAAGTACAAATTTAATTTACGCGCCAGTTATTCAGTATATGTGCGCAAGCGTACGTGTCTATTTACTCGTAGCTGTCATATGACACAATACATAACCACAATTCAGTGTTTTGTAATGCGAAATAATTTACAATACGTTAAAGACACAAATGTATATAGGTTCCTTGGATTAGAATTACATATTTGATTTTTTTCAGGTGATCTACATGGCGTTTCGTAACAGTGCGTCAGTACAATAATTAGAAATGTATCTGTGGCTCTGGCATCGCATTTACATGAATTTATAAAATTGGACAATTTAGAGAAAACCAAACAAGAATTTTATAATATAGCAGGGTTCCCCTCTATAATCGGATGTGTTGATTGTACTCATATTAAAATCAAGAACCCGGACAAAAAAAGACCCCTGCTATACTGTAACCGAAAAGGATGGTATTCTCTAAATGTTCAAGTTGTATGTGATGCACGGTGTCGTATAGTGGATCTTGTTGCACGTTGGCGTGGCAGTACTCACGACGCACGTGTATGGGATGATTCTAGCTTCAGGCAAAAACTCGAGGTAACTAGTTCAGTAATAGTGTTTCATTTAAATTGTTTAATATTTACGTGATAATTTTAGGCAGGACAACTTCGAGGTATTATTTTGGGGGATAGTGGGTATCCATGTACCAATTATTTACTAACACCAGTGCTCAATCCTGCAACTCGGTCTGAGAATGCTTACAATTCATCTCATATACGAACAAGATCCACTATAGAACGATGCTTTGGACAATGGAAAGCAAGATTCAGAGCTCTTCAAAATGGTATGCTTCTCTCGCTGGATACAACCAAAGCTGCAATAGTCGCAATGGCTATTTTACACAACATGAAAATCAATATGGAGCAGAGCGAAGAAGGTATATTTTTTGTTCTGTTTGATATTTCCAATTAATCAACTATTTACATTTTTAGATTCCAATTCGGAGAGTTCTGATGAAGAGTCCAGCGATGGTGATGCGATGCCAGAACAACAACCGGACCCCCCAGCATAACACACGATTCGGGGGAACATATTCCGGCAACAATTCATTAGAAGACACTTTCCTTGAAGTGATTCCCACTTCCAGTACATCTTTCACTATACTGGCAATATTCTTCGCTGCTTCTTTCGAAAAACGATATCTTCGTTAAAAATCTTTGGCAGATAACAAAATAAATGGATTCTTACGTCCCTTACATAAAATTACCTTTTTCTATGCCGATTTACTTCATAAGTTTTGATTAATTCTAACAATGATGTTTTTAATATTAAAAAAGTTATTTTATTAATAAAATATAATTTATAACAAAAAATACATTTTTATTTAGATTGTATTCTACTCAATTCTCGTTAAATTTTTTCTTAAATGCTAAATACTCTAATTCTTCTCGCTTTCGCTTAAAAATGGCTGCTTCTAATTCAACTTCTTTTCTTTTTCTCTCTAAAGTTAACTGAGACATAACTTCCTTATGAATTTCTTCTTTATGTTTCATATCTTGTTTTGTGCGTTTTCTTTCAATTTCTAGCAGTTCTTCTTCATATTGAGTCATTTTTCTTTTTGATTTTTATTTATATTACTGTTTGGTTCGGATTGAGGAGGCAAGGAGGGTTGAGAGTTATGAGGTGCAGATCCATTTATTTCCACAAATAGACTATACATTAAAAATATTTTTATTTACCAAATTATTAATTAAAAAGGGTTTGTAATACACGATTATAATCATTCTATAGTTAAAAACTTAAACGTATAACTAAATATGTGCATAAAAAGTGTAAATTAATATATGAAATAAATGCTTACCCAGTCTCAGGATCCAAAATATGGTCTTCCGCGTCGACTGTGTCCAATACATATGTAAATGTCTGCAAGATAATGTCATTCTAAACATTTATTATTCTCAAAGAAGTTAAAAATAAATAAGTACTTCTCTTTCTTTAAGACCATCCGTATCATATTTAGATGTATCAATTGAAAAATCATCTGGACATATATTCTTAATATGATAATCCGTTTCAAACGGTACTGGTGGTGGTGATCCTCCTCCCGTTTTCTTTCTCTCCCTCTCATATGTACTCACATTCTTCTTAGCCATACATTTCATTCTTCTTCATTGATCCTTGATTCGTTTCACATCCCTCACATACCCATTACATTCAAATACATTCACAATTTCCATCCAAGCCAATTTTTTATTTTTTAACACTCTAATATCATTACTTTTATTTTCAATCATACCTTTTCTTTCATTCACACATTCAATCAAAAGATTTTTTTCTTCTGACGTCCAATTCTCTGTTCTCATTTTTTTAGCTGCCATTCTCTTTCTAAAGTAGAATAATAACATATAAGTGTATATGCTCATATGCAAAATATAAAAATTAATATATATTCTTCATTTTTTAAATAATGTGTTTTAGATTCCAATATTTAATATTATATAATTTTTGAATAGATCACCGTGCAATTAATATTTAAATTTTTTACCATTTATTTTAAGAACATACTTGTTTAATAGCATATTCCGAGTTAGAATTAACTAAATTTGTTCCAGAACGAAGCCACTGAAATATTTTTTACACCATGAAGCCAAATATTATTTTTCAAATGGCTAAAAAAAAATTTAATCATGTGTGTTAGGTTGCAATATTTAATATTAAGGTGGGTGCGACAAATAAAGCCCACCTAACAGTAAATAATTTTTATTATTTAATTAGAACGGTTTTTATTAACAACAAATATACAAAAATAAACTTCACTCTTTGTACAATTAAATAGAATTATTCTATAAGCTAAATAAAAAATAATTATTATAAAAAAATATTTTTTAAAAAAGTATGTTTTTGGGCTTTATTTCTTATAGGACAATAATTAAGGTCCGCTATTTACTACATGCATTACACTCATATTCTTCATCGTCAGATGATGTGTAACCAATGCAGTGTTCGTGCATCCATGTGCGACATATAATACACATTCGCATTGAGTATTCTGCGCATGTATTACACACTGGACAGTACCATGAACTATCAATTTGTTTAGAAGTACCTGGTTGCTATTCTTGGTTTGTTTGTTTTGATGTTTTGAAGTGAATATTTTCCATAAATAATTTTTTTGTAATTTTTTGGGCCTTGTAGTTGATTGCTTTTCGTCTAGGTGTTTTCACAGTGGGAATGAATGTTTCCGGGGTAATCATCAATTCGTGAAAAGACGTATTTTTTTCGGCGGGCTTTATTACTGCACTCGTATTGAAATAGATTAGAATAAATTTCAACATACTCCAAACAATTTGCAACAAAACACAATTATATTCAGGTTACTAAGGTTCTAATATATTTAATAACATAGGATACAAATAAATTACAATCTAATATACCTTAAAATTGTAAATAATTCCAAGCGTTGAGGTTATATTATCGTCTCTTCAAGTAGCATGCCAATTTGAAACCGTCCTCACTTGTTACAGAAACAAAGTTTCCGGTGACTCCATCTGTTACATTATTGTATACTGCTTTACCTAAGTGGGTATTGCAGTAAACTTAAAAAAAAAATCAATAAAGCGGAGAATTTGAAAATGGGCTTTATTACCACCTGGGCTTTATTTGTCGCACCCACCTTATACGAATGTTGAATAGAATCACCGTGGAAATAATATTTTAAATTTTCACTATTTATTTTAAGAACATTCCATTAGAGAATGACATACGCAGCCAAATTTTGTAATTAGCTAATAGTGACAAATGCTTGGCACTAAAATAATAATTACCTATTCAGTTAAAAACATGCGCTAAGTAAAACATTATTTAATTATTATGTAAAACTTTTTAAAATGATAAATGTATGATTGAACTATTAAACTTTTTTGATCTGTACGATTTGGATTCATTAAAGAATATATTATACTTTACAAAGAACAGAGTGTATTATTTATAATTATATTAAATGAATTTCAAATGTAATAATATTTTAAATTACATTAATTTTACTAGAATCAAATCACATAACTCTTAAAAGTAACTTTGTCAGATTTGGCAACTATGGACAGGAAAAATATTCAACACGTCACCCATGACGTCATTTTAATGCAAAATTTATCAAAGAAGTTATAAACTTACAGTACCATCTACCGGTAAACATACTAATCTCATTGCTTCGTTCGATGTAGTTCCGTTTATTGACGAATGAGGGCTATCAAAATATTTAATTTTTATTGAATATTTGAGACCATTTTACTAACTTTTTGTTTTTCAAAAAAAAAAAATTAAATATGAAGGTAAACTGTTAAGATCATGCATGCATATAGAAGTACAGTAGCTATAATATATAGTAAAACCTAGATACATTAAATTAGGTAAAGATTATGTTAGATATCTACAATTGAAAAAAGTGCTTTTGGCACCAGGGTCCAAACTTTTTTTTGGCCTCGTTTTATTACAAAATTAGATAAGATTGGTTCTGAATAAAGCGCGGGATAAGTATATATATATATATATATATATATATAAAAGTTTATTTTAATATTACATTTGAAATATATTTCAGATAAGATTAAAAATTCATGAAGCTGCTGCAGTTTGCTTATCTACGGACGAATGGACTTCAATAAATGGAGAAAGTTTTATAGCCATCACAGCGCATTTCATGGACTTAAATTTTAACCTTTGCGGATATTTACTACAATGTCTTACATTTTCCGAGAGACATACCGCAGAAAATGTAAAACAACATCTAATACAAGTTGTACGTGAGTGGGACATTGAAAACAAAATTGTGGCGGTGGTAACTGATAATGCTGGCAATATTACTCTTGCAATCTGTTTGTGTGGATGGAGACATTTACCATGCTTTGCTCACTCATTAAATTTAATTGTGATGGAAGGATTTAAGGAAATAAACAAGTAATCGACAAAATTAAATTAATAGTAGAATATTTTAAAAGAAGTTCACATGCTCTAAACAAACTAAAAGATACTCAAAAACAAACGGAATTACCAAATTTGAAATTAAAACAGGATGTTAGCACCAGATGGAATTCGACATTTGATATGTTATTGAGAATTTTAAAAATGAAAATGCCGTTGTTTTATTAAATAAGGACCTTGCTTTGTTAACACAAGAAGAATGGATTATTGCAGAAAAAGCTAGGGACGCATTAGAAATATTTTATCACGTGACTGTTGAAGTAAGTTCTGAAAAGTATGTATCAATTTCTAAAGTAATCATTTTCGTTAATTCAATGAATAATAACATTAATAAATTATCATGGGATGAAACTTTACCGGAACCATGCAAAGCAATGGTTCGAGTAATAAAAGAGCAACTTATGAAAAGATTCAGAAATATAGAAGAAAATCAAATAACATCTCAGACAACATTTTTGGATCCACGCTTTAAAAAATATGGATTTTCAGAAGAGAATAAATTTCAAGCAACTATAATGCAATAAGAAATAAAGCTACTAGTATTGTTTCTAACACATATGTTTCCCAATCAGTGGCCGAAGGTAATGAAACTGACCACATAGGTGAAATGCAAAGAAAAGAAGTAAGCTCATCAATTTTATGGGAGGATTTTGACGCTAAAATAAAACGAGTTAGTACAATACAAAATCCAACTGCGATGATTATTCAAGAAATGGATAGATAGGAGCCTTTACTGAAGAGAACGGGAGGAGAACCACTACTTTGGTGGGCAGATAGGAAAATACTACATCCCCGTTCATTTGAAATAGTAAAAAGCAGATTATGTATTACAGCGACGTCAGTACCCTGTGAAAAAATATTTTCGAAAGCTGGGCAAATATTGTCAGAAAGAAGGAATAGATTAACAGCAGAAAAAGTTAATCAAATTTTATTTTTAAACCATTTGAAATAATTTTCCATCATATATAAAAGTAATTAAAAAAATAAACTGTATAGACGATAATAGAATAGAAATAGAAACTGTATTTTTTTACGTTAAACTGTTAAGTATTAACATATAACTATTGTTCGACATTACGTATAATTATATATTTTGAATATTAAATTAATATATTTCTATAAAAGTTCAAATTATTAATTATTGGTTATTTGAAATAGGTTTTTCAAGTTCTGGAATAAATATAAACGAATACGAATCTGTAATTTGCATATCTAATATTATTCATAACACTATTTCTATTTGTTGTGTTTGAATTAATTCACTATATGTACTCGTCACGCGGAAATCTAAATTCCCTAGCGGAAGATTTTTCTTATCACTACGGTTCGCGACTATTTTCACGGCGAACCACCTTCATTTTTCTTTGCATATGTCGAGCACGACGAGTCGGCAGCGAATTTATCGTAATCGTTTGCGATCCGCCACGTTAATGCAAATTCAAGTTGAATAAAGGCGGCAAATCGTTTAAACATTGTAAGCGGGATATTATCATGAAAAAGGTATGTCTCAAATGAGAATCTATGTAATATTTTCTTTATTTTTCGGTCTGCAAACTTTGTACATTTTCCAATTCATTTATTTGTTGTTGCAGGCACCTTTGCTGTATATATTTATTTTCCAATAAACATTCTCTAAAAAAACTGACTTTTATTTCACGATTTCACACAAAAAGTGTCTCAGTCACAACACTATCAGATATGCAAATTACAGATTCGTATTCGTTTATATTTATTCAAAAATTTGAAAAACATATTTCAAATAACCAATAATTAATCATTTAAATTTTTATAGAAATTTAACGTATTACAATACAATTTAATATTTTGTTATAATGTTCAGAAAAAGGTTATTTATTTTATTTTATGAGTTCTAAATTGCACTAATTTATTTCTTTATTAATTATATATTAATAAGTTATATATTTAAAAAATAATAATTTCTTTATCCATATTGTTTGTATTTTATTTTTAATAAAACATTTAGTTTAGAGTATGGAAAAGTATTCACTATTTTAAACACAATCATCCTTTGCATTTGAATTCATTCGTATATTTGTTTAGTTATCACGTTATCAGCATCAACAAGACAAAAACGATTCTATAATTCGGTTCATTCAATTGAACGGATCATTTTTTTCATATCTGCTGATTTAAATACGAACCGAACGAAACGTCTAAAAGGTACTCAAACCCGAGTGACCCGTTCGAGAATAAAATAGTGATCCGAATCATATCGTTCACTGACGTGACCCGTTCAAATTGAACGGGTCGTTCACGAACGACACATCTCTACTGATTACAAAGCAAATAGAATTTGTCCAACATTCGCAAAAATAATTGTACATTACTTGAAACAAACATTATTCGTGCCACTGGTGTGATAGTTTACAGTAATGAATAAAAATTAGTAAACATTGAAAGAACTGTTACACAACTTTAATTAAATCATACAAATTAGAAAACTGTACAATTACACTATACTTCATTCATATTCAGTGTTGCCAGCCTTATTATGACTGTAAAAACTGCAACTTTACATAAACTTAGAACTTTTACTTTTGTTGGTATTCTGGTTATTTTCGGTTCAGTACGTTATTTATATCGGCTCAAATTTACGATTTTAGAACCGAAATAATATCGGTTCGGTATTAGAATCATTTAAATTTCCACATTTCAAAACAAAAAAACGGGTGCGGTTTTCGGTTTCGTTACACGGTTCGGGACTCTGATGGGGAGCAATTTCCTGTAGTTGTAAATAATTCTCATTTCTGTTATTTGATAAACATGCCTCGGCGATTCATGTTCTGTATTTACATGACTAATAATAAACTACTTGTTTTATTTCCATTATTTTTTTGGTGTACCGTCGTCAAGACTGTACCTGGTAAATTCAATTCAGTGCAAAATCTCCTACAAAGTTTCAAAATATTTGGGCTAAAATCGCAGGGACGTATTTCCAAAAATTCATACAACTTGAACGTGAAACTTTGTATAAATTGAAAAGAGGGAAATGACTTGTTCCCTCCCGAATAAACCGAATGGTCAATAGTATCATATAAGTTATCCGGAAAAAAAATGATCATAATCCAGAAAACTGAGGTTTCCTTCCCTGCAAAACCTAATCACATCACCGATTTGTAAATCTTGCTGAGTGAGTAACATCGCCAGGTACAGTATACAGTACAGATTGTGTCTTGTGAATAATTCGAGAGCCAGATCACGTATCTCAGACGCCGTATTTTCAAATAGTTGATGTGACGTCATCTCGTTGTGGTTGCTTAGGGGATATTCGTCGTCGCTAGTTACATTCGTGAGGGATTCAGTTTCAGATTGAAAGCTGTTGGATCGAGTGCCTTGCTCTGTTTTCTCAATCATTTTCTGCAAATACAAACTAAACGAGTCAGCGCTTTATTATTAAAGACACAAATAGCAAAGTCTGATCTGATTACAGAAGAAAATATTTTTTACAATCAATGGATTTTAAGTATATAAAACCACAAAGCAAGTGCCGCCACGTTAAAATATACGACACACTCACTACTTGAGTGTGGGGTGATTCTTATGTACATATCTACTACTCTGGTCTCCCATCAAGATGCGAATATATCTTTCGCCCTGATCCAGATTCAAGCATCCGCCGCATCTGATTCAGTCAAGTTTTCAAACACGCATCTAAGAACACCGAAAGTCTCAATTTCTACGGAAATCTGAGCCACCCGCCTCCTCGCGGCAAAGGGTGGGCAACGACCTGCAGGCCGCGTCCCTAACACATTCTTGCAACATAACAATAATATATTTTAATTTCAGTATACTTTAATTACAACAATACTCGCGCTTTGCATTATTGTACAACAATTACATTTTAAATTGTAAATTTTATATATTTATTACCGTTTTACAAAAATATATTTATTTTGTAAATTATTCAACTTAATATTATGTATAAAGATATAATTATTTATGTTTGTGGATTAATTACGTTTTTAAATTTCATTATATACAGAGTGTCTCGTTGAACTAGATAGATTACTATAGGGTCTCAAATTGTGTGGAGCGTGTCCCTTTCTTATTAAATGTAAATCAGATTATTTATAAATTTATTCGTAAATATATTTGATAACCAATAATTAAAATTTAAATTTAATATCATTCAAATGAATTTGATTAACCATAAGTATATATGTAATTTTAAATAAATATAATCTCAAATAAATCTAATTGTTTACAATTATGGTTTCAATTAAATTATTGATCATAAAAATAAATTTGTGTGTGCAAATAGTGTGTTACTAAGTATGTCGGGTTAAAAAACATAATCAAATTAAATTTATTCTTCTATGTATAATGTCTTAAATAAGTAAGATAAATTAAGGATTTAGGTGATTAAATATTTAGATTAATGTTAAGCCCAGTATGATAGTTTTTAATATCAAATATAAGATAATTAAATGAAATTACCGTACAATATTTGAGTACTTTTCAATAAAATTTGATTTCTATATAAAAATATTTTAAGTAACTCTGTTCAAATTGTGACATCAAACCATGTCATATAACAATAAAAAAAAGTTATAATTTTTTTGAAATTATACTTAAAACATTTTGGAAACTTTTTAATAAATGATTTATTTTTCTAAAAAATATTTCAGATATTAAGGGTTTTTTTTGCCTAATATGTATGATACAAGATTACTCACAAATAGAAACAGTCTCACTATCTCTGAATTAATGTGCTTCTAATAAAGGAACATTTTTATTGTTGATATTTAAATTAATTTATCAATATTTATAATGTAATAACAAACATGAGATATTTTAATGAAATTATCATGATCTTGAGAACCCTGGTTCGATTCCCACAGCCGACAAACAATTTTCACCAATTTAAATCTACCCCTGTGGCTATTCCTCAACTAAAAGCCGTGATTTAACGACTGGTAACCGCACTTTACGCGAAGAAATATACCACTTACCGAAATCTGCTTTCGGCAGAGTGCCACATTCAATATTGGTTAAAAGGCGTGATGATATATTTATTTATTTATTTATTTACAACAATACTCACTTTTTGCATTGTTAAACAACAGTAACATTTTGTATTGTTAATTTAAAATATTAACATTTTACAAAAATATAAGTTTTTTTGTAATTTCTTGAAGTTAGTATTATGTATTAAACTATAATTATTTATGCTTATTATTTAATAACGTTTTTGAATTTAAATATATATGGAGTGTCTCATTGTGTTCTGTAAAAAAATGTATTTGTATAAAAAATTTTGTTCTTTAAACAAAATAATTCTGTATACATATGCGGTCTATGTGAAATAGGCGTTCTGAATAAAAAATGAGTTCTATATAAAAATGAGTTCTATATAAAAAATGCGATCTATATGAAAAATACGTTCTATATAAAAATGCGATCTATATTAAAAATGCGTTCTATATAAAAATGCGATCTATATTAAAAATGCGGTCTATATAAAAATGAGTTCTATATAAAAATGCGTTCTATATAAAAATGCGTTCTATATAAAATATGTTTTCTATATAAAAATGCGTTCTATCCGCTATGCTAGTGTGTTATTAAAACAAAGCATTGCGATGGCCCCAACGTTTGTTGACGTAATGTGATTTCTGCCCATTGCTCTGAAATCCAAGCAAGCCCAGGTAAACGGCGGGAGTAGCTTTGATCTGAGCCTTCTCGTATTTTATCATTTTTTTTGTTCGACTGAGGAGACTCAGTATTAACTGAGGTATTGGTTAATATTCGGACTTAAGAGTACACTAAGCAAGCACCGCTACTACACAGACGAACCACCTCCCCGGGGTACCATTCTCCACGAACAGAGGCATACCAGGAAAACCGTTGCAGGGAGTTAAGCACCCTGTATTCTGGGGACCGCTCACGTTATAAGTTCCTTTGACGGCTAAGTACCACTGTGTCGCTCGACCAGATTGTGAATTCGGAGGAATCCAGAAGGAACTCTCTGTCCGTGAGGTATTTTGTTTTAATTGTGTATGCGGCACGTGTTCGGTTTATCTTTATAAACGCGACGCGTGGGGAAATCCTGTTGAAGGCGCAGGAACGCGTTAGTGTGTAACCGCTGGTTATCATAATACGCCTCTTATGAGCAGGGTAACTTCGTGAATCCAGATATTGTAACCAAGCTTTTTCACATGACGGAGAGTGTTACCTCCAACCTGCTGGGTTCATCTTCTTTGAATTTGGACATTTCGAAAATAGGGCAATCCAACTGCCTAGTCACTTCATACCCAAACGCCTGTATTCGTCTCAGGGTTTCTGAGACATATTTGTGTAAGATACTTGTGAAGAATGGGAGTCAGTTGTAAATGCGGTGCCGTTCTAAAGGACGAGGCTGGTCTTCGTAGGCACAAGATGCAAACTTGCAGAGGCGGTGATTACTGATCCAAATATCAGGACTGTGGAGTAATGTACAGATCTGTACAGAGCCTTAATCAACATAGGCGACAGATAGAGGCGGAAGCCAGTGAAATCCGGGGCCGCAATTCTAGGCGCGCGTGGTCAACGCTGGAGATGCAACAAATGGCTGCACTAGAAGTTGCATTCGAAGGCACTGCCACGCAATTGAATAACTACCTGGCTTTCCAGTTAGAGAGGACACTGGAGTCTATCAAAGGCAAGCGGAAGACATTGGCGTATAAGAGTATAGTTACTGAGGGCAAACTAAAAGCTGAACGAGAGTTAGAAAGTTTAGTCGAAGAAACATCCCATTGTTCTGACAATGAGGATGGTTTCGCAACCCCTCCGTCTAGTCCGGATGATATTAACGTTACCTTCCGGCCTGCTACGAGTGTAGTTGAACATCTTAGGGCTAGCATGATATCAGTCATGAATGCGTCTGATACTTCTATCAGTCCATCCTATAACGACAATGATATCAGTACCAGTGGGCCACGGGTGATGTGTTCGGGAGAGAACAATCCTGAGGGATTGCGAACCGTATCCGTTGGTGATGACGAAGTTGTTAATGAACTAGATCCCGTCAGGGATTATTTAGTTCAATTATCGGAAGCCGAGAATTACGGGGGTTATACGGCTTACATCCACAACATACTCGGTAGTTGTATATCTTCCGCCATGACCCAGCTTCTCGGACGCTAGCCTCAAGAGACTAATAAACGAGACGCTTCCACAATGTCTGTTCCCAATGTCGCTCGCTCTCTCCCATCCGGTGGTGTGTTTAGCCAGCAGTCAAAGAGCTCTAGATACAAGTCTCGCAGAGCCGAGTACAAGAAAGTACAGGACCTCTACAAGAATGACAAGAGGAGAATAGTTGCTAGTCTCTTCGACGAGAGTGATCTTAACTCTACTGAGGTTCATCCGGATGTCGATGTTGTTGAACGCGCTTATGCTGGCATCTTTGCGCAAGAGTCACCGCTGGACCGTGACCCAGTGGCTCGGGTCGACTACGGTATCAGCACGATGAAGGCTAGTGCTGCAGGTTCTGGTGGCGTGAGATTGACTGATTTGCGGAAAATGACTCGAAGGCACTTACGGTGGTCTTCAACGCCATGCTTTACACTTCATTCACTCCGGAATCGCTGAAAGCCTATCGGACAACCCTCATCCCAAAGGGTGGGGATCCGAGCAACATAAATAACTGGCGGCCTATAACGATAAGTTCTCTAATTCTGCGCTTATTCAACAAGATAATAGCTAAGCGCCTAAGCAGCATCGCCATCCATAGCTCGCAAAAGGGTTTTCATAAGATAGATGGGTGTCTGGTAAACACCCTCATCGTTCAAAAGTTGATTAAGACACATAGAGATCGCGCATCTCCTTATGCGATCTTAACTCTCGACCTGAGGAAGGCCTTCGACACTGTGCCGCATGAGTCTATCCCTCGGGCCTTAAAGCGTGTAGGTGTCCACGCCAAAACCATCGCACTGGTCGAGAACTTATACCAGAACTGCCGTACTACTATCAAGTGCGGCAGTGGAATTACGAAACCCATTACCTTGCGACGGGGAGTTAAGCAGGGAAATCCCCTCTCGCCGATGTTGTTCAACCTCGGAATGGACGAACTGCTAGCAGGTGTCGAACACGAATATGGCTTAGAGGTGGACTAGGAGAAGATCGCCTGCATGGCGTATGCAGATGATCTTTTGGTTATTGGTCCGGATGTTCGCCACGCTGAGTACACTCTGGAAAGAGTGTGCTCGTTTCTGTCTAAGCGTGGGTTAGCGATCAATCCGGCCAAGTGCAGTGCACTAGTCACTCGGCGAGTCCCCGGGAAGAAGAAGTTGTATACGATGTCTGAGCCCGCTGTCAAAGTTGGAGGACAGTTTTTGAAAGTGGTCACTGTGATGAACCAATTTAAGTATTTGGGCATGCGCTTCGACTTCGCTGGGGTCAAACCGGTGACGGCCAAACGGCTGGATCTAGCATTGGAAAGGTTACTCGCCTGCCCATTGAACCCTGAGCAGCGAATGCATTTGTTAATGCAGTACATTATGCCACGAGTTCTCGCTGAGCTGCAGTATCCCGGCATAACATCTGCCACGCTGAATCACTGTGATGTGTTGTCCCGAAAATGTGTTATACGCTCATTACATGTCCCACAGTCAACTTCGAACGCTTTCTTTCATGCGAAGAGGCGGAACGGTGGACTTGGGTTGATTTGTCTAGCTACTCAAATTCCCCTAGTTTAAGGATAAACAAGCTGGCACACTCAGACGATGCACTGACCAGAGCAGCCTTACTGACAGCGCAAGGCCAAGCCATACATCACCGCTTACGGAAGGTAGCCGGACGTTGCACCACCGCCCAGAGACTTGAACTCGAAAAGGGTTATTCCGGTAATGGCTTATACCATGCTGGGAATAATGCGATGTGCTCTCGCTGGATCATGGATCCACCTAAATATTTTTCTGGGAGGGATTATGTGCGGGCCGCTCAATTGCGTGCCAATATGCTACCTACTCGTGGAGCGGTGTTTGCTCCAAAGGATGCGCGTCGTTGTAGAGCTGGCTGCAATAGAGGGGAGAGTCTGTCGTATGTATTGCAGGACTGTGAGGTGACTCATTTTAGCCGAATGATAGGCACAATCATGTAACCAAGACTGTTAAGAAAGCAGGTGTCAAGAAAGGTTACCATGTTGAAGTGGAACCACGTATTACCGACTCTAGCGGTAAATGGAAAGTGCCGGACCTCATCTTCTCAAAAGAGAATGAGGTCATTGTAAGCGACATAGCTGTGGCGTGGGAGGGAGCTAAACCAACATTTTATTCAAGGGAACTATTTAATGTAGAAAATTTAAACTTACAAGATTTATTTTCGAGAAATGAATTCCAACCAGAGTATGAAACTGGAATTGAACAAAATTCTGAAGAACAAAATTATGTTGATTATGAACAACAAATTTCTGATAAATCACAACCAGAAAATAATTCTTTTTTAGAACTAACAGACAATCAAAATTTTTTGAAGTAACAAATATTGACAATCCAACACAATTTTCATATTTACAATTAGATAAATATAAATGTTTCATTGATTCAGACAACACTAGATCTTTTATGAATCCCTCAGTAATTAAAAAATATCAAAAAGAATTTTATCTATTCAAAGAAAACTTTGTATTATCAACCGCTCACGGTATATCTAGAGGAGATAAGTATGTGATAATTAATTTTGGCGAAGTTGAATTAAAATTTTATTTGATAGTCAATTTGATTTATTAATTGGATTAGAAGATTTAAAATTATTATACGCACAATATGATATAGTAAATGATAAAATATTTTTATTAGGAGAGGAGTATAAATTAAATTATTATAATAAAAATTAAAATTAAAACCAAATGAGACAAAAATTGTTAGTTATTTTATTAATGAGAAAGATTCAGAAGTGTTACTAGAAAATAATAATATAAATCCATATTTTGAAATCCCTGACGGTATAGTTCAAATTAAAAATAAATGTTTAAAAGTTCCAGTGTGAGTAATAAAACTTTAGAAGAGACTGAAATAAATAATAATAATAAATAATAATTTACAAAAAAATATAAGATAGTTTCACCACCACAGAAACCGATTAATTTAAATAATTTTAGAACCAGTTATTTAAATAAATTTGAAGATGTAGAATTGATAAAAATTATACAAGATTATAAAGATATATTTTATAATGAAGATAAGAAACTTACATTTACGAATAAAATAAAACATGAAATTAAAACTGTAGATGAAATTCCAGTGTATATAGTAAACCATATAGATACCCTAATTGTTATAAACAAGAAGTACAAACACAAATTCAAAATTGTTAAAAGGCGGAATTATACAACATAGCTACTCACCCTGGTCATTCCCAGTTTGGGTAATACCTAAAAAACCAGACGCTTCAAGTAAAACAAAGTATCGTATGGTTATTTATTATAGAAATTTAAAAAATAAGACTATAGACGACAAATATCCTATTCCGAACATCAATGACCTATTAGATAAATTAGGACGATGCAAGTATTTTACAACACTTGATCTCGCCTCCGGATTCCATCAGATAGAAGTGGAACCCTAAGACATCTCAAAAACAGCGTTTAACGTAGCCGGAGGACATTACGAATTTAGACGAATGCCCTTTGGACTCAAACATGCTTCAAGTACATTTCAACGACTAATAAATTTTGTTTTGAAAGATTTGATTGGAACAACATGTTTAGTTTATTTAAATGATATCATTATTCTTAGAAATAGTTTAGAACAACATTTAGATAACATAAAAAAATATTTCAAACTTAAAGGAAATCAAATTTTAAAGTACAGTTAGATAAATCCGAATTTCTTAGGAAAGAGGTAGAATATTTAGGACACGTAGTTACACAGGATGACGTAAAACATAATACAAATAAAATATTAGCTATAAAGAATTTTCCAATACCAAAGGCTCAAAACGAAATCAAATCATATCTTGGCTTGTTAGGATATTATAGGAAATTTTAAATAATTTTGCGAAAATTACGAAACCTCTCACTAAAGCAAGGAGCTAGTATAGACATTAATAATGAAGAATATAAAAATAGCTTCGAAATTAGTAAAAATTTGTTAATCAATGATGATATTCTTCAATACCCTGACTTTAATAAGGAGTTTATAGTTACGTAGACGCTAGCAACTACGCTATAGGTGCAGTATTATCCCACAATGTAAATGGAAAAGAACTTCCAGTAGCAAACGCAAGTCGAACACTAAACGAACACGAAATTAATTATTCTGTAATAGAGAAAGAACTATTAGCCATAGTTTGGGCAACTAAATATTTTAAAACCTTATATTTATGGAGTAAATAGTAACTGATCATAAACCTTTAACCTGGTTATTCAGTCTGAAAGAATCAAATTCAAAACTTTTAAGATGGAAATTGAGACTTTCTGAATTTGATTATAAAATAGAGTATAAAAAAGGTGAATTATTAATAATTTCGAAATTATAGAGAAAGAAGTAGACGTATTAAAAGTAAAAGATAATTTAGCCCATTGTATTAGCGCTGATAGAGAACTAGGAAGCGGAATTGCAGAAAAAATAGATAAAATTTAATAGTAAAAATTACTTGTTAAAATTTAAAAAACCAAGAGTTACAGACGTATTATTACAAAAATTACTAAATGAACACTCAATGTTTCATTTAGTGACAGAAGAAAGACATCAAGATAAACCCACATATAAAAATGTAAAAGAAACTTTACAAAATTTAAAATTGTATTTAATTAAAAATAATATAGATACTATTTCTATTCCTAAACTTGCTTGCGGATTAGATAGAATATTATGAGAAAAAGTACAAATAATAATTCATAATGTATTCGCAGATTCAAACATTAAAATTACTGTCCATTCCTTATCAGAAAAATTAGAACAATTTGCAATTGACTCAGACAATGATAGCAATATAGCAAATGCATCAGAATTAGACGAGACAGACCAAATATGTCACTCAGACAAAGAAAACCCCGTCTCTGGAATAAAATTTATTGAAACCTCAATCAACGTAGGTAAAAATCAGATAATATTTAATATTACAGATTTTCCAAATTTAAAAGTAAATATAACAAGGCATTTTGAAAAGAAAACTAGATTAGAAGTTTATCTTCAGAAAATAAAATTAACAGAAAGCATTTTAGCATTTCTAAGAGACTATGGGGTAGGTGGCTCAGTGGTATCGAGTCGGCCTGTGGATCTTGAGAACCCTGGTTCGATCCCCACAGCCGACAAACAATTTTCACCAATTTAAAAAAAAATCTACCCCTGTGGCTCCTCCACCACTAATATCTTTGGAGGCCGTGATTTGACGGCTGGTAACCGCACTTCACGCGAAAAAATATATCACTTACCGAGATCTGCGTACCCAGTGATGGGTAAATGGCGTGATGATATATTTATATTTATTTATTTTATCTAAGAGACTACTGTAAACCAAATACGAGATATTATTGAATACTCAATGATAGTTTGTACCCAAATGTAAATGACACCCTACAAAAATACTTCATACACAAAAGTATAGAATTAATCAGTTGTAAAAATAAATTAGATGACGTGGCTACACAAGAACGACAGATAGAGATAATGAAAATGTATCACAGAAGTAAAACAAATCATCGAGGTATCTCTGAAACTATAAAAAGAATGAAAGAAAAATATTATTGGCCTAACCTTCATTACTCAGTAGAAAATTATATTAATACTTGTGACATTTGAGGAGCTTAATTTCAAAAGGAATATTATCCGTTAAATTCACTTTTGAAATATAGATGGCATTCAATGCTTAAAGTTGGTCTCTTTCAAGATATATATTTCAATCAGTTAAAAAAAAATATATTCCATATAAAAGTGCAATGTAAAGTAGCCTTTGCTTTCAAAAAGATTACTATCCCAAAAGTTTATTTATCAAATGGAATTTTATTTTTGTTTGTATTTTTCTGTCGTCGAGTGAGTAGTGTAGTGTCATAAGTTTATTACTCAATATTATTGTTTATTAAGTGAAATGGATGTAGAAGGTGTAATAGTAAATGTAACGAAACAAGGAAGCCGTAAGAGGCAAAAAAACGTCAATCAGATGCACAGAGCCAAGATTATAAGGTAAGAGTTGCTTTATGCAAAGAAGTTATGTTACATTAATAGTTATTTTATGTTCTTAGTTATGTTATTTTGTTAAAGATATCAAGACCATTAAATGGTATAAAGTACGCAAAGAGAATAATAAAAAAAGACGAACGTGGAATCGTAAAAATTAAAATGGAACAATTTTATAGAAACGACGACTTATCCAAATTTTTTGAAATTATAACAAAAAAAGGAAAAAATCTACGAACTTTAAAACCAAAAGAAAAATAATTTAAAAAATCCCATCAAGAAAGAGAAAATGAAAGATCTTAAAACATTATTATTACTGTTTGATGAAAAATGGATGCAAGAAGAACAGTTCAAGTTTTTTAAAGAAATTATAGAGGAAGCAGCTGAACTTGGGCCCTCTATTGATCACAAAGCCAATGTAGAAGATAAAGATTGCGAATGTAATGAGGAAGATGCTGGTCTTCTTCTTTAAATGTATTATTCATTTTCATAATAAAATTCATTTCACGTTCAATTATTTTATTATTATCCTTTGTTATTTAAAAAAAATTAAATCCTGGTGTCGTCAAAAAGAATATTATCCAAAACTTTTTATTCAAATAGGTTTTTATCCCTGCTCTTGTATCAGAAAAGATTTTATCCAAATTAATCAATTAAGATATAGCTTTAAATGTTAAAATTTATTACTGATATTTTGTACATGCTATTAGCTAAGTATAGTTTTGTATTATAAATTAAAAAACCATCTATTTTTAACTTGTTTCTCCTCTTTTATAAAATACCTCTTTTTCTCCAAATATTGAAAAATGGATAATGCCCCTTTTGAAATTATGCTCCTCATTTGCCTTCAAAGCAAATATGAAAGAAATCCAGTTCAATTAAAGCTTCGCATAACACCAACAAGTAGTAAACCATTAGAAGAAATACATATGGAAGTAATATCCCTGGAAAGAAATAAGTATTTAACTATAATATAATGAGTCCCATAATTCCGTGTCGGAACATAGGGGCCGGGCACACCGAGCCGCAGTTTTTACACTGCCGTACTGCCGGTTTCTTTAGTCAGATTATTTAAGGCGTATAAGTGACTAGCTTATAGCGCCCGAGTGTGATAAATACATGAAACTGTATTTTTTTTTATATTTTACGACAAATCACACATTGTCGGCAGGCGGATTCGAACCGACGAACCTTGGTTCGGGTGACGTCACAGCATGCTAAGAGATGTGCCTTAACACGCTCGGCCACCGCGCCTACAATTTAACTATATAGATAGTTTTTCAAAATTTGCACAGGCTTATGAATTACAAAATATGACTTCAATTGATACTTTATATATTTATTTTTGTTTTGCACATATTTATTTGTTTAACTAGATTATTATTATTTTTATTAGTTTTATTATTATTATTTTGCTTAATTGTTCTCTCTGTTTTTGTTGGGCCATTGTGTGTCTTTAATAAAGCTTATTATTATTATTATTATTAAATATGAAAACTTCATGTATAATTTTTTTTAAAGATTCTAAAATCGGGTAAACCACTGCAGCAAATCACAAATAGATTAAAGGAACAATATAATTTACCAATCATTGCAGAAAATTTTAAATATCCTTTAATGCATTATAAAAATAACAAATCCAAATTTGAGGCATTTTCTTTATCTCTTAATTCTTACGATAATTGTTGTATACTATCTGATGAGCGGATTGGTTTAATTCAAGAATTCTTCTCTATAGATAACAATACATATATTCTGGCTAAGTGTTTGGCAAAAACAAGGCCTTATTTTATATCGCCTTGTGATTCTACTAATTTGGAAATTTATGTTGTTAAGGATAATACACAAATATGGATTGAAAAAAATATTGTAGATATTACTAGAAAATGTTTATTAGTTGATATAAATGAATGCGAATATGTGATAATTCCGTTAATTCACAATAGTAAGAATTAATTCTTTTTTCAAACCAATATTTAAATAATTTAATATCATTCTTTGTAATACCGATACGTTTCCTCTTGAAACGTCAAATTCCTCATTAATGTATGTTTGTAATTGCTAGTTCATTATTTGAGAGTTTACTAATATTCATTTATTATTATAGGTAAAAAAATATGGCGTTTGCTGTCGTTTATTTTATCAAGGAACAATCATTTTCTGAAGTACAAAAAAACTGGCTTATACCAACTGAAAGTGCTTGTTGGTGGCCTAAAACAAAGAATCCTACTTCATTTATGAGTTGAGGTATATTGCCTGACGAGTCATGGAACAAGTATGCTGTAAAAGTGGAATGTTTTTATGGTAAAGAAAACCTTTAAATAAAAATTATCTTTAAATGTCATTCCAGTAAATTGCATTTTTATTTTTAACGCTATGTAGATAGATTAGAAAAAGCAAGACGGAAAGCTACAGAAAGTGACTTTAAGTCGTCGTGCTCAGATACTAAAGGGCGGGGAAAAAGAAAAATTATTCACGCAAGTTACGAGGATACTGACAGCGATGAATACAGTAATACAAAACTTAGAATATATAAACAAATAAATCTCTATATTTAAATTTGTAGGCAGTTCTACTCCACCGCCAAAATTGCAAAAAAAAAATAAAGATTCCAAATCTGGATCCATCAGTGGAGTTGGTAATATATGCAATGCTGATGAAGTTATTCCAGTTAATGTTCCGGTCCCGGGTCAAAGTCATGAAGTAGTGGAAGAATTTCATTTAGATAATATTCCAGTTATTCTCTTTTAGGTATGTATGAATTGCATATGTTTATTAAATAAATAAGACATTCCAAGAATATTTCATTTCGATTAGATTCACCAAGTAGTTATTCTTTGCCGCCTACATCTTCGTCAGCTGACCAGTACACAATGAAATATGATATGGGTAAGTGATATAACAATTAATTATTAAATAAAACTAAATATTACATATTTTAATTCTAAACTGATAATTTTTAGACAAAATACTATACATGTGTTCCGGAATCTTTAAATATGTAAAAAGTATAGACGCAAGGCTGCAAGTACTGGAGAAACAAAATAAGGAAGAATATGTTGCACATAACATTATCATAACTATAAAAACGGGTAATGAGCTAAAGGAATTTGAAAGCATACTCTTGGATGCAGATGTTAAAAATATATTTGTGAGTATTAAATATATTTTTTTCTAAATCTATGTAAATACTATACGTATTTTTTATCCAATTACAGATACACTACATTAAAGGTATAGGAGGGCGCCACTCTAAGGATTGTGTGCACAGAATTCTTAAAAGATTATTTGCAAATAGTTTCGGCATAAAATGCTCATGGCTTGGTCAGAGATATAATTTTAGAGTGTGCGACTTAAGATGCATTAATTTAGTTAAAGGTTTGTAATTAGATACATATACTATAATAGTTATTTACGATATAAGTATCGTAATAATACATTACGATACGAATAACTTACAACGTTTTATCTACTGTCGTGAATTTTATTCAAAAATATAATTAAAATAAATATTTTGACGTTTCAAAAATAAAAAGTTGTCATGAATTCTGATTCTTATGTTTGTATTGTTTATTGTTCTGTCAATTTTTTGTTTACGAAAATGAGCAAAAATGAGTCGAAGTGATAGTGAAAGTATTTTGTCTGATGTGGAAATTCTTGCGTGTGGAGCACTTTCCACTATACCTGCGAAATCTGAACAAAAGTACAACCAGGAATATATGAGATTTGAAGAATGGTGCAATAAGAAAGTAAAAAATACAATTTCTGAAAAAATTTTGCTTGCCTATTTTGCGGTTAAGGCGGAAAAGAATAAGCCATCTACATTATGGATGCACTATTCTATGTTAAGAACAATGATTTCATTAAGAAGAAAAGTCGACATAAGTAAATATACACAATTATTGGCGTTTTTGAAACGAAATAATGATGGCTATAAAGCTAAAAAATCTAAAGTGTATCCAAAAAATGATATACATAGATTTTTACAAGAAGCTAACGACGACCGCTATTTAATGTTAAAGGTAGTAATTATATTATATCAATTTATATTAAAATTGATTTATGAATATCTTGTTCTTTTTAGGTTTCTTTAATTATTGGTATCTTTGGAGCTTGTCGTAGAGAAGAGCTAACTTATTTAAAGCTAGCAGATATTGAAGATTAAGAAACTTTTATTAAGATTACGATACCAAAAACTAAAACCAAAATTATTAGAGAATTTATAATTACTAAGGGAAAATTACAGGGTGTGACTGCTTGGATATTTTCAGACAATATTTTCGCCTTTGCCCAAAAGCTGTGCACCACGATCGTTTTTTCCTATTTTATAAAAATGGGAAGTGCACTTCTCAAGCCGTAGGAATAAATACTATTGGGCGCATTCCAAGAGAAATAGCTACGTTTTTAGGTTTATCAAATCCGGAGAGCTATACAGGTCATTCCTTCAGACGATCGTCAGCATCGCTGCTGGCGGACGCAGGTGCTGATATGGATATTTTAAAGCGACATGGGGGGTGGCGATCATCAAGTGTTGCAGAAGGCTATGTTGAAACTTCTATTGAAAATAAAAAGAAAATTGCTACTAAAATAATGGAAGAAAATGAAATATTAAATAATCAAAACTCTAATACTAATATTGTGTTGATTCAACTTCGGCTGGAATTAATATTTCTGGCTGTAAAACATGCATAATTAATGTTTATAATAAATAACTAAATTCCTATTGTCTATTTTCACTTTACCGTTTAAAATTTCATGATATCTGTGTACTCTGTGTGTTGAGAAAATGAACACAGTCCTTTATTTAGTTTATTTTAAATGGTAGGAAAATCGGTGAAATGAGGAAAAATATGCAACTTTATTCGACAAATTTTATATTTGTACTAAAAATTATATTCGAAATCTATTTAAACTCAAAATAAAAGTTCCTAATCACTGTGTACAATTAATTAAAAATAAACGAGATATTTAAGTTCAAAATTTTACATTGTCAATTGTTAATATTAATATAAAACTGTTATGCCTCATAAACAAGCAAAATGAATGGGTGTGTCCAGTTTTTCAAATACACATTATATATTTTGTATTTGCGAATGATGTGAATTTTTTTGTATTATACTTACATTTTTATATACTTATTATATTTAAATATATATATATATATATATTTCCACAATTTTCAAGGTATATAAATTTTTTATCCCAATAAGTATAAATTCAGATAATAATTTAATATGTAGATACGTAATAACGATATATTACAGTGACATAACATTTAAAGCACAATTAATATAGCATTCATACTACATGGTACTATAATGTAATGTAAAGTAATGTCACATTTACATCAAATATATTCGTTACATTATTTTTACCTTGCATTGTGGCGGACATATTTGTAACTAAAATTTTATGTAACATTCATATTAGTTGTTGCGACTTTTATATAACTTATACATAAATATTATATATATATATATATATATATATATATATATATATATATATATATATATCTGTGTATCCTGGGATATAAACAATTACGTATACTTCAATAAACAATCAATAAAAAAGTGAAATTTTATATGATATACATGCAACGCAATAAAAATAACAATAATTATATTGAATTAGTTGCGCTACTTTTTCGCGTTTAGACAACAGCTCGAGGTTCTAAAATTATTGTCCGATAAGACGAAATTACCTATTATGTTAAGCCGGACCAGAAATTCCATATGTTAAAAATGTACCTGCTCCCCAGAATGTATTATGGACTCCAATCGCCTGCCGTCACTGCACAACTTTTCTCTGAATGCGACAGAATGAAATCGTATCCAAGGTGGCGAAACATACTCACTCTAAGGGACGGAGCACGGAGGTGGAGGCCCGTCTCTATCACACTGACGGGACTCTATACATTCCGGACTTGACGATCCATACCTCCCAGGACAAGGTAGTCATTTGTGACGTTCAAGTCAACTGGGAAGCTGATCGCACTCTCGAAGAGAGCTGGGCACTCAAGCGCTCAGTTTACAACCATACCAAGTTCGAGGAGGCCGCAGTCTGAAGATGGCCTCAAAAATAGTTTCTCCATCTTCCCGTCAGAGGGGCCAGAGGCATCTGGCCCCGCGCAAACCTGCCTACCACGTCCGAGCTCCAGATACCGCAGAAGATCCGCGACAGCTGTGTGCATACGTGCCTCAAATGGGGAAGCACATTGCACCGGCGCTTCATGGCTTCGGTTTGGGGAAGACGGCCGCTGAGACCTAAGACCATCGCCACTCCCGGAATCCCACCCCCAAGGTGAAGGAGAAGAGTCCCCCCTCAATGAAATATTCACAATATAATGTAATCTTAATATATTATAATGTAAATAATTTAATGTAATGCTACATATTTACTAGCCCACTGGCCGGGCTTCTATCTTTAAGCCATAATGTAACTTAAGAGGCAGAGTAAAGTTATTTAAATATAAGGTAAATCCATTAAAAAAGAAAGTAAACTATTTTGACTAATAATATTTGAATATTTCTATATATGAAACCAAATATACTTGTCTATGCATTGTTTCGGTACACATAAGTTCGTTTTCGTCGTTCGAGAATAAAATAAATTCTTATATTTAACAGTGTATATAAAAATATTTTGAGCAGGTTTCAAGGAAGAGAGAGCGAGAGAGACTCGTATACGGGCAAAAAATTGTTTTGATTTCTCCTAGCCAAAATATTAATAAATATTCATACAACATTGTATATTATATGTAAATTATGTAATCTAAACTAGTAGGTATTCCACCAAGTTCTTAAATGCTGCGTCAGACTCTCTGTTTTTTCCACTTGATAACAAATGTTATATAAGACGATGTTAATTGATAAGATACACTCTTGTTCTTGCTTATAAACGTAACACACGTTGTATATGTGTTCATGTTAACAAATAAAAGTTATCATCCGCAATTTTTAGTTCTTTTTTAAAAAACATAAAATCGAACTTCTACTATTTAATTTGTATCTATCTAAATATAATTTTTGTATATTGAATAGATGTCGAGCGATATAAAATAAAATAAATAAATAAGATTCTGATTGTGAACGTGAAGTGATTCTCTTAAGAACTTTGGAAGAAGAACTAAAGTAGAGCCGCCCACGATAATAAATAATAAAGCTTCTAATACAAAATATAAATATAGACCAATATAAACATTTATTAAGAAAAAAACAAGAAAACAATGATATTGAAATTGAAAATATTAGCAATTCAGTAGCTAAAATTAAATATCTAATATGTACATCTGCAATAAATATTGGAATTTCGTTTAATAAATCTGGAAACAAAAAACGATGGATTATTTCGAATTTTGTTAGACATTTAAGTAAACATATTAAAGAAAACAAGCGTACAACCGAAATTACAACTAAAAATTAAACTAGTACTCTAAACCAATTTGTAAAAAAAATCAGAATCAAACATTTCAACAACGGATAAAAATTGCGCAGTTTACGAAAAAAATAACACATATGTATGTGAATACGATGGCGATGTGGATACGGTACTAACATTGAGTGAAAATGAATTACAAAATATTCTGAATTATGAGGAATTCTCGGACGAACTAGAAGAATCATCCGAGTTCACAGCCAAAGAAACATCCGAGATCGCACTCGAGGAAACATCTATAAATATATGTAGAAATAAAGATGCACTGAAATCTGCAGATGAAATGTCAGAAGAATGGGTAAACACGTCGGTAGACATGAATAATTCGGGGGACTACTAAACTGTAATAAACGTGGAAATGTTTATTACAAAAGAGCTCAAAAACAAATTCGACATGTTCCTTCTACGAAACATAATCAATCAAGGTGAACAAATATACACGGCTAGTCACAAGAAAATCAAAAATTATGACTGTTTCGCAAAACCACCAAAAGATTACCAAATTTTATTTTCAGGTATCTAAATTAAATAAAAATAGTACAATTTTAGATAACTTACGAACTACAACTTCACAAAGTATAAATATCACTGAGAAGAAGTTACCCACATTTTTGCAAGATTTATTGACAACGGCACAAGAAAATTCTAAAAAATCTAAATATGCAAATCGATATAATTACATTATAAAGCTCTTTGGATCTTACTTGTACCTTATTGTTGGTCGTCTGTTATATAACACTATAAGTGATAATTTGCCCCTACCGCAAATTTCAACCATCATTCAGTTCATAAAAGATAACGGCAGTACAATCAGTGAAGGAGAACTTCGTTCTGAAAAACTCAGAGAATTTCTTAATGAAAACAAATTTCCACTCTATGTCTGGTTAAGTGAAGATGCAACTGCTGTTGTAAAAAGAGTACAGTATGATCCTACACGTAACCAACTGAGTGGTTTTGTATTACCTTTAAATATAAACGGAATACCTATAAAAAAAAAGCTTTTTCAATTTCAAAAACAATTGTTACGTGCAAGACACCATTCACATTGGTACTAAATTAAGAAACAGATTGTTAAAGAGTAATAATATTCCGATCAAAATTGGCAGTTTTACAGCTTCGCTAAAACATTTAGAACAATACTTTGAAAATGAATCTAAAGATTTACATTTATTAACCATGAATGATATAGATATTCACGATAAAATGAATTTTCGATCTGCAGAAAAAATCTGTACAGAACAGGTTATAAACTTATTAAAAAAAAAACAGGACATAAAGGGACAGCAGCGTACTTAAATTTAATGAAGTGCTGTTTAACTTCATATTTAGCTGTAGATATGACACCAACTGATAGGATATTTAATATTTGGTATGTTGTGTTTTTCCTAAGAATTTGAAAAAACTGGTTGTTACGAAATAAATCTTGTGTACTAAAGAATTTTATAACATCAAATTTATACCTTTGTATAGAGCAAAATGCACATTCATTAATTTATTTGTGTAGCACATTAGAAAATGAAAATTATTTTATAATACAGTTATTTAGCAGCCAAATCTGCGAACAATTTTTTCGAGCTACGAGGTCGATGACACTAGCACATTTTCTACTATTGTAAATTATACAGTATTAGAAATTTGGCATAGAGAAAGAAAAATTCAAATGATAAACGATATCAAATACTCAAATAAATGTGATAATTATATAATAAAATCTAGTCGACGAGATTGGGTTCCTAATATGGATTCAGATGTCAACAGATTACCAAATGAGACTGAAATAAATAATATAGTTCAGTTATCTAAACAAAAAGCTATTAAAGATGCAATAGAATTAGGAATACAATGCACAAACGACGATCTCTTACCAAATATTACTCACGCAAATATACAGATTGACTGTGATACTATGAATTTATGTATTAGCGATAATGAACATAAAGAGAAAACAGAAAAAACCCCAAAGAAACTGAATATATTTCAAGCATAGAGCTTCACAATTTAAAACCAATTGATACAAACGTATCTGACATGGAATTATATGTCTCTATTACTGATAAAAGAGGGAAATCCGGTATGATTAAAAAGAGTACTCTTTGCTGGCTCCTGCAAGATAATGTACAGAAACTAAGCAATGATAGAGTACGACGTGTTATGAGTAAATAATTTCTCTCATAATTTCTATATTTTTAAATCCTGCATTTCGCTCGTATGATTTACTTTACTAGTTTCATAATTTAATAATATGATTTTTATATTTTTTGATTTGTGATTATTTCTATAATTTATAAAAATGTGTTTTTTTTTAATTTATTTGTTATTATTATGATTAATGCTATTTAAAATATGTTTAAATCTCGGTTTAAATATATAATATATGAATTTATCATGTGTTTATAATAACCTTGACATTTTTAATAATTTATATATATATATATATATATATATATATATATATATATATAAATAAATAAAAAAATATTATTATATATCTTGAAGATTCATTAAATTATTCCATGACAAAAACCGTCAGGTTTCACTGCCGGACCCTGTACTATCATCTTTTTTTATTGATAAATAGGAATAAAATAATTAATGATTGCTTTGATGATGAAGAGATAAAAACTAAGAAACGTAGAAAAGAGAAGAAAATGGGAAAGAAACAAATTCATCGAGACCTGGACATAACCCTTGATGTGACATCGAAACCGGAACAAGCCCACGGTGCTGCGGTGCAATTTGATTTGTTTTCTTGAATGCTAGTTTCTATCTTGTAATTTTTTCTTGAAATGTTAACTGCTGGCTTGCAATATCCATCTTGGTTGTTGAATAATGATTAAATCTTCTGTGAATGCTGAAGTTTTTTTTCTTGCTTCATTCGTGAATATTGACTTCCTTCTGTCTCGTATTTTATTTATGTCTTATTGAAAATATGCTGAAATCTCGAAGTTTTAATTTGAACATTGTTGGTTGTCGGCCCACACATTTTTCTTTTGATTGGATCTGACTTGAGAATTCCCTAATGGGCATCTTCAAACGGTCAGTGCACCCAGCAGATGCATGAAGCAACAAAATGTTTCAATTCAAAATTCTGTAACAAAGAAAAGGACCTATTAAAAACGTGATATCTGTATTGAAGGATTTAATTGACTCTATACGTTTAGTCTACCTGTACGATATTAGAATTGTAATTTCTTAAAAAGGAAGTAACAATAGATATCAAAAACCTCAAATACAGACAGTTTCGAAATATGTAAAACCTCACTAATGAACGATTCGATTTTGCAATATCCAGATTTTAGTAAACAGTTTATAATTACAATCGACGCGAGTAATTATGCGTTAGGCGCAATACTATCACAAAATTTTACTGGTAAAGAATTACCCTTTGCATTTATGCTAGTCCAACATTAAACAACCACGAAATTAACTATTCAACAATAGATAAAAGACTTCTTGCTATTGTATGGGCTACAAAATAAACCTCTCACTTGGCTTTTTAACTTAAAAGAACCAAATTCCTAATTACTCAGATAGAAATTAAAATGATAAAGGTACGAATATAAAACAGAATACAAAGAGTAAAAAATCATACTTTTGAAATATTTAAAAAGAAGCAGATTTGTTACAAAATAAATGATACTCTAGCTCATTGTATAAATAGTGACAGAAAATTGAGCAGAGGGATAGCTGAAAAAATAAAACAAAATTTAATGGTATTATTACTTACAACAATTTAAAGCTCCTAAAATAACAGATAGGAGTATATTAATGCTAAAATTACCTAATGAAATAATATTGTATCATTTAGTTATTAAAGAAAAATATATATACAAAACTATTTAATTATAATACATTGACAGTACAGCGATACCACAGATTGAATGCGGAACAAATGAATTATCTTGGGAAAAAGTACAATTAAAATTATATGAACTATTTTCATATTCAAATATAAAAATTATACTTTACACATTACCACAAAAAATATGAAATATTGAAAATTGACACATATAATGAAAGTAACATGGCGAATAAATCATCAGACTCAAATAACACATGCCACTCAGGTGAAGAAAATCCAATTTCTGGAATAGAGTTCTAAAATTCATTCTTAACCGGGAAAAAATTAAATTACATTTAGTATTATTGATTTTCCAAATTTAAAAATAGATATTACAAGACCATTTGAAAGAAAGATCAAATTAGAAGTTTATATCCCAAAGCCAAAAGTGACAGACACTATTATCTTATTTATACGAGACAATAGTAAACCCTACACTGCAAAACCTTTGTATTTTTATATTTTATATTTTAATGTAAATAAAGTTTTATAATGATACTTCCTAAATAAATTTAGAATGTATTAATTGTAAAAATAAATTAAATTATATTAAAACTAAAGAACAACAAATTGAAATTTTTAAATTATATCATGAAGGAATACACACCATAGGAGAACAGCAATTTTAAAAAGAATAAAAGAAAAATGCTATATCACAGTACAGGTTTCCAGAGAAAATAATATATGACAATGGATTTGAATTTAATTTAATAATAGAAAAATTCCTCGCATTATACAAAATTAATATTCATTTACTAGCATAGATAATCCAAATATAGAACGATTACATTCGACGTCTATCAAACATTTGAAACTTTTATACTTACAGATAAAATACAAATCATTACATATAGACAATACAATAAAATACGCTTTATGATGTTGCACATAATTTAGGGAATAACGAAATAAATTTAGATTTAGAAAAAAAAATAACAAAAAATTATGTGCATAATAAGAAACAGAACACAGCAAGTAAGCGTAATAAAGATAATATTGAAAACATCGCTAAACACCTAGAAAGAGCCAGAATAAAATAAAACATCAGACACTCTGGTAGGATCACTAAGTAGTTAAACTACAACCACAATTTTCTACACTACAAACTACCAGAGACAAGAAATACAATTTTTTAAGTAATCTCAATTTATATGTTTTAAGATTTGTTGTGATTTCCGGGAAATCATTGCCAATATTATATTGTTATACTCATTTCAAAACGGGAATTTCTCAAAATTACTCATAAAATTACAACTAGTATTTTGAACTGATTGAAATAGTACATATTTTTGTCGGATCAAACTGGGTAATTTTGACATTATTTTTTATGTTATGGATAACAGATTTCGTCTTAAATGCAATTTAGTAACTTTAGCTATTATTTTTCTACAACCATGCAACTGGAAAATTGAAAATGTAATTGCACACAAACAATATAAAATTGGCAAAAGCAGCAGAAGTAGAACTACCTAGTTGATTTCCGTCATTTTGATTCATGATTGCTGTTGCAATTTTCACTTATTCATACATAGTACTGAAATTATATCATGGAGATATAGGTATGCAATTAATACAAAAACTAGTTTAATTATTGTAAGACATTTCGCAACTCATAATTTTAAATGCATTTACCATATAAAAAAAAGTTTGCCTGTATTCTGGTTACATTCACACAACTACTACCATGTACCTAATATAGGTAACTTTTCTGTGTATTTTGTAGGTTAAATAAACATAATTTAGAACTTACCGCAACCACATAAGCACTAAGTAAAACAAAATGTCTAGGTTTGCACAATAAATAATACGTACAACATAAAATGGAGACCAACCAGTTGATTTACAGTACACAATTTAACGCGCAATATAAACTGGCAAAAAACCGCATTCATAGTCATATGATCAACGCATAACAACGTTTACATACGCTTAGCATGTTTACATTGGCATTGAATTTTTTTATTTTTAAATATTAGATTCATATACTGGTGACACATATACAGTTTAGACACGTAGTCTTATAAAACTATTATAAACTGGGAGTTTTGTTTAAGATAAATGACACATATGAAATCGGCACTTCCTAACGGTCAGAAATATATATATATATATTTGTTATCTATGTGAAACCAACAATTCGGATTTGCAATATTAGTTCACATAGTTTTTATTGTTTCTTTAGATTGTTACAAAAATCATGTCACATAGATATTATTGTGTACCTCAGTGTAATTCATAGGAAAAACAGACAATCAAATTTAAGTTTTCATAAATTTCTCACTGGTAAGATAACAGTTAAAGTAAAATCTAATTTTGGGAGTTATGAAAAAACTAATAGAGAAAAAGCTTGGATAAATATTGTAAAACTAGTCCAATGTCTAGCGACCCCGAAGCAAGGTTGTAATAATTTTTTTAATTATTAATATATCAGTTTTTTACATTTTCTCATTGAAAAATTCGTATCTACCCTAAATAGTTGATGTGCCTAAAACATTTTCAGCTTGCAAAGTGAGCTTAGCATCGTTATATCAGAAAAGAGTAAGTTTATGTCAGATCAAATAATTCTCCACGTCACTGGTTGGATATTGAAACATATTTCTCTAATACACAATTTTACAGAAATTATTTAAAAACGATAAAATTGACAGATATTAGTTTTTCGACCATATTTATTAATCTATGCATTCTTTTCGGAAATTTTTTTGAATAAAGTTCTTAATTTTTGAGATGATTTTTGTTTTAAATAGAATAAATAATTAAAAACTATATAATTATTAAGCTTATTGTTTTCTCATTTTATTGATGTAAAGTTTCCTTGATTTATTTAACATAATCAATAAATATAAATTATTTAACGTGAATCAAGTAACCTAGGAATTAGGTTTTTCTTTATTCAAATAAATAAAGTTATTAATTTTCATCAAAGCTATTAATTTTCATCAGAATCGGCTACAATTTAAGAATCAGTTTTGTTTTAAATCGCAATTTCCTCATTTTTGTTTTGTGATGAAGTATCACGCTACTCTACGAACCGCAGTGTGTTTGTCATCACAGCTCAGTGGCCGAGGTGGCTAGAGCGTAGGTTCGTGCGTTCGAACCGCGCCCGGGATAAATTATTTTTTATATTTTATTTTATATTTATACAACTCAAAACCATGTTGGAGAGTTAATTTAATTTACGAATTTTGCAATTTTTGGTAACACGGGCCTTATGGAGGTTCAGATGGTATATAAACCGGCCAAAAATCTCACAACAGCAGATTGTTTGTGTCTTCCGAACAATCCACTAGCTCTTGAGCCTTTGCGACTTCCGAAGGTTTCTTCTAGTACCAATCCGACCGTCCGTTATAGTATAGAGGTGAGAATATTAAGACTGTTTATTATTATTGTTGTTGTTAATTGTATTGCTGATATTGTAGCGCCTTCCTACAATTATCAGTAGTCAATTCTGTTAGTCAGCTCGATTGTTGTTACTGTAGCGTCTTCCTACAATAGTCCGCAATCAGTTTTGAGATTATTTTTATTGTTGGGATTGTAGCGTTTTCCTACAGTTGCCAACAATTAATCTAATCAGTATTTAGCTCATTTCATTTAAAGTCCGCTCGATTGTTGTTATTGTAGCGTCTGCCTACAATAGTCAGCAATCAGTTCTGAGATTATTTTTATTGTTGGGACTGTGGCGTCTTCCTACAGTTGCCAACAATTAATCTAATCAGTGTTTAGCTTATCTCACTTAAAGTTAGCTCGATTGTTGTCATCGTGGCGTCTTCCCACAATAGTCGACAATCAGTTCTGAGGCTAGTTCAATTATTGTGATTGTGGCGTCTTCCTGCAGTTACAAGTAATTGATCTAATCAGGGTCTAGAAGTTAGACAGATTTACGCTGCATTTTACGGTATCACTTTTTATAACTTTGTACGTAATTGTTATTTCTTTGTTTTATTTGTTTAAATAAACCATATAAACCAGTGTACGAAGTGTCATTTAAAAGCCACCTGGGCACGTAGTGAACCTCCTGGAATCCTTTTCTCCACAGATCTATCTAGGCAAACGACGTCGACGCCACCGTCCGCACCGACTTCGCAGACTGGCGCCCGAGGGTACTCACCGAGGCAGCGACCCGCAGAGAACATCACAAATTTGGCGATCAGAGCAAAGATCGTCACAGTTTATATCTAGTAACTCAATGTAAATGAGTTTGTATCTCTTACGATTTTCGAAATCTCAATGGTTAGACTCAAATACTGAACCAATGAAATAAAAGCTATATCGATAGCTAGTTAAATTAATAAATAATAAGTTTTTACTTTTTTTTTTATAGACAACAATTGAAAAAATATATATCGAAATGACAAATACTCGATGGGGAACTATTTCTTCAGATGATATTTTTGCTCTTTAAATTCTCATGCAAAATTATTCGTAATGTGAGAATTGTCAGATAATATGTATTTTCACATTAATTTTAATTCGTTGTTAAGGAAACAGGAAATACAGCTCAAAATTGTATCGGTAATTATTACATCACTTATTATATTATTTATGAAAATTTTTAATTTCACATGTTATACAACATAGTTATTTTCAAAACTATTATTAAAATGTTACAAATGAATCGAGAATAATTTCCAAAAAAAATGCCGCGAAAACACATCTTTATAACTATGAATATTTGTGTAATATAACACGAAAAACAAAATAGACATACCTCAAACCACAAATTTTGAAATACTCATTCATTTTCTTGTACATATCTATATCGTAAAATATATCATTATGAATGACAGCTGTCAGTCTCGATGTTCATTTTTGCACTGAGTGTACAACAAAGCACATAAGCCAACAAAAACAATTCACAGACTACGCTTATAAACAAAATAAAAGAAAATGAAAAAAAATATGTATTAACACATCTTCGTAGATAACATAAAGGCAGTCTACACACCTTCCGCGAACGTCAGCGCCTGCGAGAAGTCCGACGGAGGTCGCCTCATTCTCCTGGATCTGGAGGTGACATGAAGAACGACGTGGAGGCGCCCTGCTAATCGGCTGCCGCTACCAGTGAGTGACCTGTAAGCCTCCAAAAATTCACAAATGCAACCAAACATTTCACATTTATTAACTTTTCTCCCCTATTCTATAACTGAAAAAAAAAATATTATCTACTGTGAATAGATATATACAAATTTTATTTGAAACTTTTTCGCTTTCACCACTATTTAAGAATTAAAATCATTAAAAGTATTAATTACTAGTGATATAAGCAACTATTGCATAATTTGATAATGAAAAATTAAAGAGTGAATGTGGTTCGATCAATTATATATATATATATATATATATATTTAGTAGGCCAATAAATAGATTATTAATAAAAGATGAATTTCGAATTTTCATTGTCTTTATATTATTAATATTTGTATGTTGTGATGCCTGTGGAAAAAATGTAAATATATGTAAGAACAAATAACTTGCCTCATCTGCTGTCTTTTTCATAATTGGTGTCTTGTTCTTTATTCTTTATGTGGAATAAATCTGCGAGAACTTTTCCGATATCATCGTCTGTTTGGCAACAATAACAAGTTTTTAAAAAATGCTCAACTAAGGACAGGTTATCCTGCACTGCCGAATTGCAAAGAAGATTTATCAATGTGGACTAAAATTAAAAAATAAATATTAAACAATATATTGTACCTACTTTAAAAAAATTACTTTAAGTAAAAACGGTTTATAACTTTTAGGTGAGTCTGCTAAAAATATCAACAATTTTGTCAAGTTATACCATTCTCTATTTAAGACACACTGTTCAATTTTCCGGCATAAAAATGAATATTTATTCCAATGTTGAACTGTTTTGGATTCCTCTCTTGGTAATGCGTTTAATGAAGCATGTAAACTTTTTTTTGTAATATGTCTTTGGGGGTGTATTCCAAAATGTATCTATTTTTTCCTAAAAATTAAACCCTTTATAGATATGGTAGAAAATCTTTTACGAAACATACATAAACTGGTAATTTCCGTAATTCCAGAATCTTGGCTAAACTATTATTGCCTCTTAGTTCTCTTTTAGTACTTAATTCTGACTGTTTAACATCTGAAACATCTTTATCATATTTACAAGTTGTAAGTTTGATTTTTTTTCTTCTGTTGTTTAATTAGATTCTGTATTAGTTTTGATCGTTCAGCATCAGCATCATCATTCGATATTTCTTTGTTCGATTTATATTTTTTCTGATTAACTTAAGTTAAAATTTAAATACATTATTAATAACACACAAGTATATTTCAACAAAAAAGTCTTTCTTCTATTGCAATACATTTCTGTTTATAGTAATTCGAAAAAAGATAACAATATAAAGAGAAAAAAAAGAATTAATAACATTGTTAATACTCAACTAGACATTGAGAACATCGAGATGCAAAGATTCAACAAAAATACACAAAAACATAAGTATATTTGAACTTGAAACGTTTCGAAATTTTTAATGACATTTTTTTTCAGTAATGTGTCATATAATTCCAAAAACAAACTTTCACCGATAGCAAAATACGTCCGAGTATCCGAGAAAATCATACTACGGATGAAGAGTGTAGTGAGAACGAAATTTCGCAGTCTTTCAATTCAACAATAAAAAAAAAACTTGAAAAAAAAATAAATATACTGTCACCAAAATGTCAAATAATAACGAATAATGCTTCGTCAGAACACAACACCTCGAATGAGTTATTATTAAATCAGCGGTACGTTCAGAAATAAATTGTTTTCTTCATTGTTTTTTCTGTTTTGTTGTTTGTAATTTAAGATTAATCAAAAAGAAAGTACCACTGCCTTCCGACAGTACTCAGAATAGCCCAAAATGTTCTAAACAAGGCAGACAACCGATGTGTGATATTACCAACTATAATTTGTAACCAGACGCGAAGTCTGTGTTGATGAAAATGCAAGAGAGAGAAATCTATCTAATTTTCCCCCCAAAACAGGTATTATTTTTGCAATAATTTATGCCAGTCTATATCATTTTATTTTCCTCAGTGAATTGGTCGTTAGAGGATGTCATAATTAATCAAATAAAAATATTGGAAAAATTAAAAGAACAGGATAAATTATTAAGATACTTAACTGCAAAATTTAATGTAATCGAGGAGGATGATATATACGAATGTCCTTTACGAAACTTGGAGGATGTTGAAACATTTGAACAATATGTAGCCAACGAAGGTAATTTTTTTAAAACTGTAGTGTATTTACAACCAATATACTTCATATTTATTATTTCAGTATTTTCAGGTTTCATATTTAAAGGCATATACATCAAAGGATATAAATAAATCTATGTACGGTGTTTTGAATAAGAATATGACTATTAATTTGGCAAAAGACTATAATTTTTGTGGCACCCAGCCTAAAAGGAGATTTAAAGATACTGCAATGGAAAAAAATGCTTATTGTGAGGAATATTTTAAAGTATATCAGTGGTTTCATTGTAACATTGTATTTTCTTATACATTTTAGATACTTTGAAAACAACACACCGAGACTTGACTCGGGAAATATTCAAGGAATATTCTATGAAATGGTAAAATGCTCCACAACGTTTCAGCCGTTCCAAAGAGATGTAATTTCGTTTTGTGAATACAGTTTTGTATTTGTTTTGTATATTTAAAAATATTTATTATATAATTTTGTGCTGTGAATGCAGTTTTGTGTTTATATTATGTATACATATTTATATATATGAGTCCCATCATTCCGTTGCGGAACATAGGGGCCGGGCACACCGAGCCGCAGTTTTTACACTGCCGTACTGCCGGTTTCTTTAGTCAGATTATTTAAGGCGTATAAGTGACTAGCTTATAGCGCCCGAGTGTGATAATTACATGTAACTGTATTTTTATATTTTACGACAAATCACACATTGTCGGCAGGCGGATTCGAACTGACGAACCTTGGCTCGGGTGACGTCACAGTATGCTAAGAGATGTGCCTTAACACGCTCGGCCACCGCGCCTGCATGTATACATATTTAATGTTCAATAAATGATAATATGAAATATTTGTCTTTTATCCCCAAATTTTACGTCGTTGAGTAGCCGATAATCGACGTTGCAATCACATTGACATTTGCCGTTACAGCGACGTCGACAGTCAACGTTTAAAATTCGTCGATAGTTGACGTCTCAAATTCGTTGATAGTCCACGTCTTATATTCTTCGACATTTTACGTCGATTCGACTCACGCATAATCGTCACTTTATCGTCATGAATCGACGAACATAGATCCGTCGATATCGCGTCACCTGGTTGCTTGGGATGCGTTGAATTTAACTTGTCGCAGGTTTCTTCCTGCGAATTAAATGATTTAACTCCGGAAAAATTTAAACTATACAATCAATCAATGCGAGAACTTTGTCATCAGAGGAACATTTGATAGAAGTAGAACAAGCATTAAAACACATTCAAATGCAGTTGGGAAAATTCCGGAGTCTTAGCCATATATTCTGGGGCCGATTCTCAATGCACCTTAAAAGCAAAATCTTCAACCAGTTCGTGATCCCTATCCTTACGTACGGCTGCCAAACATGGTCCTTTTCCTATAAAAACATCCAGTCATTACTTAGAACACAACGCAAGATGGAGAGGATAATGTTAGGAGTTACATTAAAAGACAAAGTTTCCAACGTTAACCTGAGAAACAAAACTAAAGTCCAAGATGTCAGTATATGCGTAGGAAGACTTAAATGGCGTTGGGCGGGACACGTCCAGAGGATGGCAAACAGCAGGTGGGCACAAATCGTAACAAACTGGGTTCCTCGAAACAAGAAAACGTACCAAAAGTGAATTCAAGCACACTTTGGCTGTATGAAACGATTCTCCTAATGGTGGTGGAAACTCTTTGAACGGCAAAGCAACACAATATCTACCCTGTGTGTTTCGTTCAACATAATTCACATAGATCTCTTCAGCTTTGAGATCTTCACTCGGTGGAGCTTTAACATATGTTGGGACATCCTCCAGTTCCCAAAATTTAGTAATTATTTCACTAATGTTTTCATCTAATGAAAGACGCATAGAAGTACAAGTTTTAGGTCTTTTCAAATAACTTGGAATTTGTCCTAGTACAACATAACCAAATATGGTATTCAACGCAGTAGGTCTGCCCAATCTACCATGAACATGACCATTAATTAAACTATTGGTCAATACATCAGCTGCCAATAGCATATCAATAGATCCAGGAACCGCAAAGTTAGGATCTGCCAATTGTAAACACATAATGGCTGGTAGCACAAGCTCGATACTAAAACAGTGTTTTTGGGTATTTAAGTTCAAACACAGCCGAGGCTTAAAACACCTCTTAAAACACTGCTTAGCATGAGACCTGTTTTAAGATTGTTTTAACTAATACCGCGAATATGGAAAAACATAGGCGGCAACGTTGCAAATTATAGTTCGCGCATGCGATCGTCGTCGTTTTATTCTGAAATCTGACTATTTGACAGCAGGAATTTTGTGGTTAGAGTTTGTAAACTTACAAATAACGAAGAATAGTTTTAGCGTAAGTATTTTGTATATATACATTCTTATTTTAATTTGAGATTTCATTTACAGTAATAATATATTACACAATTAAACTATAATGGTTTATAATATTGCAGGAACAAGGACATAAAGAAAAGTAGATCTGAAAATTGGACAGAAGAGGAAAAATCCTTGCTTTTGGAATGCGTGAATGAAAGAAAAAGTGTGATTGAGAGTAAAAATAACGATATTAGGGTACTGAAAGAAAAGAAATCGGCATGGATGGATATTAAGGATGTTTTTAAAGCGCATGGATATGTGAGGGATGTAAGTAGAATAAAAGAGCAATGGAGGCGTATGAAATGCATGGCAAAGAAGAATGTGAGTGTGTATGAGAGGGAGAAAAAGAAAACCGGTGGTGAATCAATACCACAAGAACCATCTGACACTGATTTTGTCATAAAAAATATGTCCTGATGATTTTGTTTGTTTATGTTTGAGATAAATGTTATTGGAAATTAAGTAATATGTAATTATTTTCGTATAGGAAACAGTACCAGTACATGCTACAGATCTAAATGCACCAGAAATAGTATTAGATGCTGAAACTGGGTAAGTGTATTTATATTTATTTTTTTATTATTACTATATACTCGCAGATGTATTATACAAATGTAAATTCTGTATCTCAAGTTTATTTTAATATATTTCTTATTATAATAAATTATTAAATACCCATTTTTATGCATGTAGTCTATTCCTGGAAATGGCACAACAGTTCAACACGTTTGTGCAAACCCCTTCCACATATAAATCCTCGGTCCTACCCTCTAAATGTGATATTCCCAAATTAAAATAGAAAGGAAAAATAACGTGTTATGAAGAGGAATTATTATTAATTGAAAAGGAGATACACAACCTTGAACAAAAACATCGAATTGAAATACATCGAGAAATGATGAATCAATTATAAATAGAAAAAAAAAGACAAGAAGAGAAACTTGAGTAAAAGTAGGAAAGGGTCACATCAAATCTAAAAAGAAAATCAGTCTACTGGTGGACTGATAAGATAGCGGCACTACGGAAGGAATGTCAACACAAAAGAAGAAAACTGCAGAGAACTCGGGCAAGGAACTCTGATCTCAACATCACGCTACTGGCAAGAGAGGAGTATAAAATGGCAAAGAAGAAATTAAGCATGGATATCATGAAAGAAAAAGCCAAAAAATGGGACGAATTAAAAGAAACCGTAGAAGAAGATCCCTGGGGAAAGCCGTATCAACTCATTATGAAAAGAACGAGAGTGACGATGACAGCAAAGGCAGATGAAGAGACGGCCAAGCTAATTATCATGACTCTTTTTCCACCGCGACGAAACAACAGATGGACACCTCTGCAGATAAAAGACCCTCCCCCGGAAATAATTAAACACGATATTGAAAAGACAGGGAAGAAGATGAAGAATAACAAGGCACCCGGACCTGATAGTATGCCACTCGAAGTGGTCAAATTAGTAACGACAACAAGACCAGATCTCTTCCAAAAACCATTCGATAAAGCAATAAAAGAGGGAAACTTTCTAGAAGGCTGGAAGAAAGCCAACCTGGTTTTAATTAACAAACCAGGGAAAACTAATATGAAAGACCGCTGTGCCTCCTCAATACGACAGGAAAATTATTTGAACTGTTAATTGCATCAAGAATTAGTACCTACATAGAAACAAATGAATTACTATCAGGCTGTCAATATGGCTTCAGAGATGGTAGGTCCACAACGGATGCTATGAAAAGAATCAAAGACACAGCTATACAGGAAACAACGAAAGGGAAATCTAGAGGCCTCTGTGCAATGTGCACCATTGATGTAAGAAATGCGTTTAACAGTACGCCGCGGCCACTGGTTCTAAAGGCTATGAGAAACAAAAGCATGCCAAAATATCTATTAAACGTAGTAGTCATACCTCAGCAAAAAATTCCTGTCGTATGAAAGGAGGGAGTATCCAATGACCTGCGGGGTCTCGCGAGGGTCAATTCTTGGCCCTTTGCTCTGGAATATATATATATATATATCCAAAAATATTTAGCTCATTATCATATTATTGGTTAGCTAAGGCTCAACGTAATAATAAGCTCGAAATTACCACAAGAATAGGAATATTTTTAGGATATGAATTATCGAATCACATGAGAATATTCTGTACTAAAAGACAAGACATTATAATTGTAAGAGACGGAACAGTGATAGAAGAAGAGTTAGGATTAAAATGATTAAATAAAACAGAAAAATAATCAAATAACCATCTAACTTATGTAAAATTTAATTATGTTATAATAAACGAAGATAATGAAGAAGATACTACAACAAACGAAAATAGCAACAACGAAAATGTGAAAGGTGATGAAAGTTACATAACGAGCGAAAGTTCATTAATGGATGACGGTGAAAAAGATACCACCGAAACCGATTCAAACTTTACATATATGTCCTGTGACGAGGTGTGCTCATCACAAACGTAATTGTATCAACTATCTAGAACGTATTCTTGTAAAACGCCTTTATCACGCGAATCCTAACCCCAAGAGACGCAACACTTCGAAATGTAATGCAAGAACAGCAAACACATCCGAAAACCGCACAATAAACCAAATCGCGGATTAGGTACTCTAGTTTCCATTTCTAACGAAACCACCCCATATGCTAACATGGGACGAACGAACTACGATACCCAGGATCCTGTATCATTAAGGAAACAGTATATAAACCGCGCACAGACAGTCAAATTCATTCAGTCACTGATCATCATTCGATCAGCGATCTTCCGACTTCAATCTCCAGTCACCAGTCGACACCGATCTCCAGGTAAGCAAAGCACTCCAATAAATTACCGTACCGTACTGTGCTTCCTTGAGGTCTCGTGTCATTATTATTCTAAGACTCTTGTGCGATCACCTAACGAATCACTTCGACGTCTGTCGTGAGTTGACCGAGACGTTCCCAGTGAGGCGTTTGCGCTACAAGCCAGAGTCTCCACCAAAAACCCGCGTTCCGTCTGTTGCCACCTGCTTCTTTTGAGTCTCTTGTGCGATCACCGAACAAATCCGATGAAAAACACTCTGTCTGATACGTGAATTATGTAGGCGACGGTGACAGCACGACGTACTAGGAATTAGTTGACATCGCTTCGTACAAAGACATGACAATCACCAAGAAGGAATGTATTGGATATGTGCAAAAGCGAATGGGAAGCCGGCTTCGAAATGTAAAGAAGCAAAACAAAGAACTTGCAGGACGAGGGAAACTGATCGACAAACTTATCAACGAACTCACCATCTAGTACGACCTGGCTATTCGACGAAATTTCGACAGTAAGAAGAAAATGAAGACGGCATTTTGGGCAACATTTCTTCACAAGATTTCTACCGACGAACATCCGCAACATCAGTGGTGAGACATCTAGTGGTGCTCGTATCAGAAATCTAAGGAATCCAACAGTTTGAAGACTTATGTCAGCCATTGCCAGAAATCGTTTAAAAGGCAATTCGATCAATTTATGAAGACCTTTCCACGGATAAATTTCTGGAACGATGCGAACAAGGTTTTACGCAGCACAGTAACGAAAGTTTCAACTCCAATATCTGATCTATATCTCCGAAAACCAAGTTTTGCAACTTCGGCAGTAGTCAGTGTGTTCAACGATGGCTACAACGTTTTGTCAATGATGAAACTGCTAGGATTGACACTCGGTAAAATCAGTCACGCATTGCAACTCCAGATCGACGAAGAACGCATCGCCAATGCAGAGGTGAAACGTTACGCAAGCAGCAAAGAGGCACGACAACTGCTTGCTGCTTCAAAGAAGGATGCCATCGAACGTTATCTGCAGCCCGAAGGAGAGGTTTGTGATGCCAGAATAACAGAATAAATGTAAGTCGCTATTAGTCTTGTGTTTAACGCACTTAAATATAACTCAATTCTTAACAAGTGTCTTTCTCGAAATCACATTTTTACATGTGTTATTACAAGATTATTATTGTTTATGTGTATATTTAGAATGTT